>PVKM010002113.1:0-68331 GCA_004027735.1 Carollia perspicillata | reverse complement strand
CTAGGCCAGAAGGCAGTTCCATTTTCAGTTTTCTGAGGAAGTTCCACACTGTTTCCACAGTGTCTGCACCAGTCTGCATTCCCACCAACAGTGCACTAGGGTTCCCTTTTCTCCACATCCTCATCAGCTCTTGTTTGTTGCTTTGTTTATGATGGCCATTCTCACTGGTGTGAAGCATTATCTCATTGTGATTTTAATTGCCATCTCTCTGATGGCCAGTGATGCTGAGCAACCTTTCATGTGTCTTTGGGCCCTCTGTATGTTCTCCTTGAAGAAGTGTCTGTTCAGGTCTTTTGCCCATTTTTTAATTGGATTGTTTGTCTTCCTGGTGTGGAATCACGTGTGTTCTTTATATATTTTGGAGATCAAACCCTTGTCTGAGGTATGATTGGCAAATATGTTTTCCCATATGGTTGGTTCTCTTTTCGTTGTAATACTGTTTTCTTTAGCCATGCAGAAGCTTTTTATTTTGATAAGACCCCATTTGTTTGTTTTTTCTTTTATGCCCCTTGCTCTAAGAGACATATTGGGGAAAATATTTCTATGTGGAATATTTGAGCTTTTTCTCCCTAGGTTCTCCTCTAGGACTTTTATGGTGTCAAAACTTATATTTAAGTCTTTTTTCCATCCTGAGTTTATTTTTGAAATTCTTTAGAACATTTGCGAATTGGTTTTCCTGATAAAATGAGATAATTTTGAATAATTTATTAATAAACACAAATATAATTGATAGATTGTTATATCACATTTTACACTTATTGTGTTATACCTGCATTAATTACATTTAAAACTATGTCCAGTAATTTTTATTTAAGCTTCTTCCAAATTACAAGGATTTATCCCAGCTGAATCTCAGCCACTGCATGATCAGCTATTTGGGATACTAGCATTTGGCATTTTCTGCCTCTTTCTGTCTTGTACACATTGTACTCTCTGTTTTGAATGGAGTAACATAATTAAAAATTGCAAGAAGTATTTATCCATTAAAGTTTCTTAATACAATAGATATTTTTACATAAGTAAATATGCTCTTAGAACACTCTGTTAATTTTCAGTGAAATATATTTTGTTTTCAACATTTTTTGATGCTACAATATATCAAATACACAATGGAATATGACTACTGCACAGAGTCATCCTTTGGTTTCAAAAAAGCAGTAAGTTGATTATTTTTGCTCACAAAAGCAGTATCAATTATTCATGATTTCCCTTTGTTTAATTTTTAAAAATCTTTTACTGATTTATTGTCTAACAAACTCTGTATCAACAGCCCACAGAATGACTTTCAATGAGCTGTATTAGAAAAGAGTGAAGTAAATGGAAAACAGAAGTAACTTTTCTTTAAGGCCCAGGGGAAAAACAAACCTCTTGCTTCAACTTGAAGCAGTTTACCCATAAAATCTTGAAATTAAAATGGCCTTGGCAGTTTTATAGGTTAGAGAAGAGTATTGTACATTTAGAAATGCTTGAAGGATAATGAAGACTAATCTAGTAAATACTTAAGTAACATTCTTTTGTTAATGTTAGACCTTTGAGATTTTGACCTTTTATATTTCAAGTGGAAGGTGACATTTAAATATATTTTTTAAATTCTGATTTATTAAACCAAAGAAAATATGCATGTTCAGGTTAAAAATTACTCATCAACATAATCCTACTTTGCTAATTCCAAGAAATGCTTCAGAAACATTTCATTTTTATTTTATTATTATGAAAATATGAAATATATAGAAAAATGAAAGAATATTATAAAAATACTAGCACACCATATTATTACTTAGATTACAAATTCTTTAACATTTTGTCATAATTGCTTGGACCTTTCATTGATAATTATGAATTTTTTCCTGACCCATTTGATGGTTATGTACTAATAATATTTTTACCTATATATAAATCAGCATGTATTTCCTAAATAGGATATACTCCTATATGAGTACAAGGCCAATATCCTACCTCAAAGCTAATCATATTTTCCTAATATCTTAACATATAAACCATGACCGAAATTCCCTAAATGTCTGCCAGTATATCTTTTATAGCTATTTTATTTTTAAAGATGATCCAAAAGTTTTACACATTGCATTTTATCTTTTTATTAGTTTTAAAATCTATATTAAACCCTTAACTTTTTATTCATTTAAGACACACATTTTAAGGAAATAAGTCTGTTTCTTTTAGAATTCCCAAAATGCTGAATTTGTCTAATTATTTCTGATGATGTCATTTAACAATTTTGTACACTCTGAATTACCTCTAAACTGGAACTAGGTCTAAAAATGTCTGATATGATTCATATGAAATATTTTGGTAAAAATATGGCACAAATAATGCTGTGTACTGTTATATATTGCATCCTGGCAGTTAGCACACAGGATTATGTTGTTCTGAAATAAGTGATTATAATGTTCATCTCATTTTTTAAAATGCTAACACATCATATCTCTCTATTATAGACATATATTTCCCTCCTTTTATAATTAGCAAAAAATCTGTAAGATACTTTGACACTAAAATAATCTGATCCCAAATAAACTCACATTTTTTTGCATACACTAATGATTATTTATGGCACCATCAATTTAATAAGAAATGGTTTTCTAATTCTATCATTCACTCTGCATTTTTAGCTGGCCCCCTTAAAATGGAGCTTTTGATGATCAACATGAGATGAATTACATAGGCTTTATAGTTTTTGATTAAAAGGAAGCATTTATGTTTAATTCTTCCTCTTTAATTAATGAGTTTCTGATAATAAAGTTGGGATTATTTTGGTGGCAAATGAGTTTTTCTCTGTGCTTTTCTCTATCTTTTAAAAATATCATTATGGGTCCTGGCTTGTGTGGCTCAGTGGACTGAGCACCAGCCTGCAAACCAAAGGGTCACCAGTTTGATTCCCAGTCGGGACACATGACTGGGTTGTGGGCCAGATCACCCCTGTGGGGTGTGTGTGAGAGACAACCACACATCGATGTTTCTCTCCCTCTCTCTCTCTCCCTCCCTCCCCCTCTCTAAAAATAAATAAATAATATCTTTAAAAATCAGCATGGGTTCATAAACTTTTATTTGAATATTTAAAATATTTCCAGTTATTAATTTTGATGTTTAAATTGTGAAAACACTTCATAAAGAATGTGTAATTAATGCAATATATAATATCATGGTCCCTGAAAATATTTAAATCATTATCCCATGTACTTTCCTGTTATAATAATCTCAATAGAATTGGATATTATTGAAAAATTCAGGAGGTACACATATTCAGCTGGAAATGAAATAATTAGACATTATCTGACTTACTCTACAATGTTCAATGGCCACCATTTTTATCATCAACTATTTGGTATACTACCATTAGGAACTGACTTTCTTTTAAGAAATTCATTATGTTACTAAGTATTTTTGCAATCTTTTTTATGCCAAGGTCAGCTAAAAACAGAACAATATCATTTTTGCATTTAACTACTTTGTATTTTACTCTCATGTCCTATGTTATGGACCTAGGCAGTAGTATTTATTAGAAAAACTACAAATCAAATGCTTATCAACACAAATCCCGTTGAATAAAATAGGACTTAAATGTTCTATGATTTTTCTAACCTATTGTACTTAAAAATGTAGAAACTGCTACTGTTTTCTATTAAATATAAATGCACATAACTATCATATTTATAAAGATAAAATCTCTGCAAAAATTATAAATACAATGCAACTTCTGAAATAATAACATCATAATATCCAAAAGAAGGAGTAATTTAATCATTTGGGAAATGGTCCGTGTTCCATAGCTTTGTCATATTTTAGCACATGGCTAGGTCTAGCACAACAAGTTTTCAGGAAAAATCAGATAGTTGAGGAAGGAA
Source organism: Carollia perspicillata (assembly GCA_004027735.1). NCBI lineage: Eukaryota > Metazoa > Chordata > Mammalia > Chiroptera > Phyllostomidae > Carollia > Carollia perspicillata. The sequence continues at coordinate 64,468 of PVKM010002113.1, read as the reverse complement.
TCTATATAAAAAGGCATTTTTACTAGAAAATGGGAGGCATTAGGAGTAGTAATGATGGAGGAAAATTAAGTACAGCATTCAGAATATGATAACCAGCATCATAGATAATGGAATACATGTGGTAGCCACAGGGATTAGTAGGTATTACAGATTTAAAAACTAGCATGAGGTGAGATGGATGCATCGATAGTAATTATAAAACTGGGATCCATTAAGAAATTGAATGTGACAATTCTAGAATTGATAGCTGTGTAGACAATTAATTTACTTTACAAAAATCTGCCTTATTGTAGTAGGGAAAAAGCCACCAGAATAAATAAAATATGACTACAGTTCACCAAGAGAATGTCACAAGCTCAACAGACTTCTCAGTCTACAGGAACAACGATACTGGCAAGCTACCAAAGGAAGTGATGTCAGGCACAGGAAACAAAAGTGGGATCTAGTTAATCAGATTATAAGGCAGGTTATAAATCTGAGGGACAGAATGAACATCCTCTAAATTTAAATAGAAAAAAATCAAAGCTAGTCTAGCTTCAAGAAATGACTTACTGTGCAGTCTGAATATTAAGCTGAAATTCCATAATTTTGTATAGATCAAAATCAAATCTGATGAGATTTGATCTGAAGTATGAGGATGTGGAGGAAAAGCAAAATGAGAGCAAGAAAAGACAGAACTCGATGGACTGCAGACAAAATAGATATCAGAAGCACTGAATTTACAACTAAAATTGATTATAACTTTAAAACTAAGCCAATACATCTAAAAATGCAATCAAAATAAATTTAGAAGTTTCAATAGTTAAAATGTACATGAAAGGATGCAATTATATTTATGTAACTGCAATGTTTAAAAAGCATAGTATTATATGAAATAATTTTTAAAGTAATGTTTTAATACATATACACATTTCACAGTTTAATAAACTAATTTAGTCTCACATAAATGAGATGTTTAAAGTTTAAATATTTGCGTGGCTTATTGAAATAAATTTTATCTTATGAAATCCTTTTATTCACTCCTTTATTATGTTGCAGTGCACCACTCCATGCCCTATAAACATTTATTTTGCCTGTTTTTCCTATGAAAATATCTTGATTTCCCCTCGGAAGCATTCCAAAATGAGTATCAATTGATGGTTTATTGTTTTTTTTATCATATTGCCTTCATGTCTTTTTAAAAAGAAAGAATAGCTCAGCTGATTACTCCGCATCTACTTCATACTTGAGCCCAAATAATTGGACACATTTTTTCTATTTAAACTTTCAATATAGAAAATCATTTCTATAAAAAGTCAAAAAAGAAAAAGAAAATCAGGAATCCTTCACAAACTAGGTTAAAGTATGCAATATTATTTACTGTGGTACATTAAAGACATGATTACGTATAATAGATTTTACCATCATTTTAACAGCACATTACTTTAATTAGCTTAACATAATCCTGTGCATTGAAGAATATTGAGGCAGCTAGTCTCATGACAGTTCATTTTTTCTGATTATACATTTAATAATATGTTATTGATTACATGAAATGCAGTTTTATCTCCGTAATAACAGATATATGGCAAGAAATCCTTCATAAGTAAACTGAAAGCATTATCTTTACTAGCTTATTAAGACCATTATTCTGAGTTTGTTTTAAAGTTTTAAAACTTTCGTGTAGTTGAAAAATAAATGATATCATTTTAATCTATATTCCATGGCGAAACTTACTTATGTTGTTAAATTTAAGCAGGGTGGCATGTCTACCAGGATTGGAGTGATCAAATTATTCTTCTATGATAGTCAACATTAGTGCCTCACACCATGTTTTGATTTAGAATTTGGAAATGTGTTGCAGCTTTTGGAATGAATCGGGCCTGACAAAAAGTGTCAGGTGTCCTTTGGCCAAATTTAGGTTTCTTGGAGGTGACTAAACTTGTGTTTCTAATCTAAGCTCTCCTTAAAGACCTAGTTCTGGATTGCTAAAACGATTGTCTTTAAAAATTCAAAATCTTATAAGAAATTATTAACTGATTAACTTATAATCGTATTAATTATATGAATAGCCTTTTCTAGATTGTGATATTACTTATTGATGTTTGGTGTTTTCTCTATTTGTCTCTCATTAGCATACCTCTTCTGTATTATATTTTCTGTCCTCTCAATTTTTGGAAACATCTTAAACATTACTGTACTTACATTTTGAACTGAGTAGCCACATTGTATAGTGGAAACAATTTGCACTCTGAATCCACACGGCATAGGTCTTATGAATAGCAGATAATATTTATAAAACTCACCTTTTAGTTATTTTATGCCACAAAAGAATAATTATATCTTTGGAAATATGGTTTTTGAACTCTCTGTGTTCAGACTCAACAATCTGTATGGGCCATGATCAAACCACATGCGTGTTCTTAAATTATCAAACAAATTTGTTCCAACTCATTTTAATGCCTGAAAGTAAATTGCATGCTTTTAATTTCTAGTAGATAATTATGTCATACAGAATATCTTCACCATCTGTTTTCCTATCTTAAAAATAAACAATTCATTAACCTACAACTATATACTATCTATTAATTTTGTCCTCCTTACAGAAAAACACCGTCTATATATACATTCTTCAAATTTCTCTTCTCCAATTTTTTAAAAAATTACTTCAGTTGTGATTTTTGTCACAATTGCAAAAAAAGAAAAAAATCCTATCCTCAAAGTTTTATCAATGCCAGATCCATTTAACCTAACCCAAGACCAGTTGTTAATTCCCATCAGTGAATATTTAACTCAGATGTTATTTCCCTCTTCCTAAATCTATGCCCTTGAACCCTCACATTTCCAGCTGCCCCAGCTCTTCAGCGAGTTTTGCTGCTTTCTTCTCACCTCATCACTGTGGTCAGCATAAACCAGATCTCAATGTCTGCCAGTCTTTCTCCTCTACCTAGTCTCTCCTTAGAGGTTCTCAAGTCCCTTGCCTTTAAACATCATCTCCATGCTGATGACCCCTTAATTTATATATTCTACTGATAGCTTGTGGAAACTTCCAATTCATATAGCCAAATGCCTAACTCAGTTATCCCCTCAGATGTCCAAAATGAATTTCAAATATCATATGTCCATAAACAAACATTTGTTCACCTTCTTCATACTTGATCTCTTGAGTTTTCCCCATATTAATAAATTATAGTATCATTCTTCCACTTGCTTGGGACAAAAACCCAAAGATACATCATTCTCTCACGCACTGCATCTAATCCGTGTGCAAAAGCTATCATCTTTTTACTCCTCTGAAGTCAACCACTATTTAATTCCCCAACACTATCATCCAAGTGCCATTTTCATATCTTACCAAATAACTGCTATTTTTCTGGCATTACCACTTCCATCTTTAACCTACAGTCTCCAGTTGGCATTGAAAGCAATTGTAGTTGATCCCTGAACAACATGATTTTTTTTTCAGTAAATACAGTAGGCCCTTTTTCATGTGCAGCTTTCCAAACAACAGATTCAATGGTATTTTTGCATTCCTAGATGTAGATTCCCAACTGCAGATGGAGAATACTATTTCCAATACGTGGTTCATTGAATCTGCGGATGCAAAAGGCAGACTCTAACCTTTTGGGGAGTCAAAACTTATACCCAGATTTTCAACAGAGCAGGAGTCAGGTCCCTAAACACTAAGCTGCTGAAGGATCAGTTGTATACACAAATATGTCAGATCAAAATGCATATACAAATATGTGTATATGTATTTGTATATATAAATATGTCAGATCAAGTCACTTCACCATTGCATATCCTATGATTGCATTCCATCTTAAAATCAAAGTAATGGCTAAAAACCAGCGTCCTAATGTGGCCTTAAAGGTACTACATAGTCGGGCCTACCTAATGCTTCCCCTCTGCAATACCCTATTCTTCTTCTTTAGTCACACTGGACTTCTCGTATCACACTCTAGGTTTGAAATGATTTTCTCTCAGATAATTATTTGGCCTAGACCCTTGTTTAATACATTTATCTCATAAGCGTGAGAGACATTCCACCTACTTTGTGTAAAAGAGCAAATGCAAATCACTATACTTTTACACCTAAAATTATTATAATATTGTATTCAACTGTACCTTAATACTAATAATTAAAACACAAAGCAAATGTCACCGAGTTTTGACTGTTTATCATGAATTTGATAAACAGTCAAAACTCACCTACCAAGAATTATCTTACCTGTAGTTATTTCAGATTTGGAAGATGCTCTCTTTTTTGTCCTAACCAGACTTCTCTTGTGAGGAACAATAGAATTGTAGATTGAGAATAGGTTTCATTTCAGTGTAAAAAAAAAAAACATTAATTTTTCAGGGTTAGAAAAGTTGCAGTAACTAGTGTTTTTCATGATGTAATGTGAAGAAGAATTCCCAGAGGTGAGGGCCAATTTAACTTCCTTCTTTTCTCTGGGACAATTGGCATATGGCATGTTATGATAGAAGACACTGAATGAATACCATATTTCTCTCCAGATAGCCCAAATCCATATCCTGATAAAATTACAGTTTGTACCATGAAATGACATTTCACAACACCAAATCTCTTTATGCAATTCATAAGGTAACTAAGATGTATCATTGACATTCTTCATGGCTAAATGTTTACTTTTATTACATTAGTTTTTAAAATAGTAATTTTTAAAATTACTATTTTACTGTATTGTTCCATGTTATGTCTTATATGGATGGCATGGAAGTTCATGCTATCATTTAAAAAATCAAGGCCTACAAAGAATAAGCACATGGAGGAGGAGAGAAAGGAGGGTCATATTAGGCTCATTTAACAGTATTCCACTCAAGCGTGTTTCACTTCTCCTCAGGGCATGGTTATAAAGATGGTCCCTGCTGAGTTGAGGTCTACACATCACTTGTTATATCTGGAGGTAGAGACGGTTAATGGATTTACATACCCCTCGCTGTGCTAGAATCATAGGTGCTCTCACTCAAATGATACAGATAATTAGTAATTCTAATAAAGACTCAAGCTTGACAAATTTTGAAGAATTAATTTTAATTTGTTTGCAGCATGTTGAAAATTCCAAAAGTTTTAAGTTAAACTATATCAGTACGTAACCAGACTTGGTCTCGCTGTTTCACATTAGATCTTAACAAATTAAAAAACTGAATCAGGGTTAACTCTCCAGTCTTTGAAACCAGATCTTATATCTTTAACAGAGTTTAATTTTCTGTTTTCTAGTTTTATCAACTATGAGATGGAAGTATTTTATTAATAGAATAAAGGTTAGAAATTGGTAGAGCAAACTACAAAAAATGAGTTTTGTAACTATTACTTTATAACCTGAATGTATTTCTTTGTACTTCAGAATTAGATAAATGATCATTACATAAAATGGAGTTTAATTAGTGTATAGTAATGTATGTCTCAAGAAAAAGAGTAAGGATTCAACTATAAGCTAATCTGTAACTTACATAGAATATAGTATAGCTTTTAAAGAATAGATAGCATGCAAATTAAAATTTGTTAGACTGGCATACTTATATTTCATGACATATAAGAGCACTTTATTTGATGCAGGGTGGAAGGATTTATGAACCAATAAATTGCAGAAACACAAAGCATCACCATGGGTAATTCAATACTAATTAAAAATATTAAGCATTTAAAATCCCTACAGTAAATAAGTGGGTTTAACTTTGTTTAAATCAGAATTTCCAAAAAAAATTATTATAACGTATGTTCAAAGAACACCTACTTTATTATATACAATATCTCTGTAGCAGGACACCATTTGGTAAAGAGGGATAAAGCTAGATTTTTTCTTTAATATCTTCTAAATACATTAACTTTGGTAATTATCACTAAAAACTTTTACTCCTTTCTATTGTGGTGGGAGAAAATATGGGGGAGAAACCTGTATCTGTAAGTTGATGTCATACACAACATATTTGTGCATCCTGAGCTAGACATATTGGACACTATGTCATGTGATATTTTTTCATGATTTCATTTATTCTTTTTTTAAGTTTTATTTTTCAATTACAGTTTACATTCACATCACTTGATATTTTTAAGCTTTAACACTCAGCTACACAAAATTTTAGGTTGACGTAATTTTATTACTGTGTGAAAAGAAATTAGAATTCATGTATGCTTTGTTTCTTTCTGACATTTTAATTTTATACACCTCTGTTTAAATGACTATATGATGACCTTTTCTGAATGCAAGCAAGGTCAAAAGACAGGGAGTCTTTTGTGCTTTAAAAAGAAGTAGATAGAACAAATATAATTATTTCATTCTGTGGGTCTTTCAATAATTCAGTCCTGAATTTTAAGTTCAAATTCGAGTTGTCAGAATTGGCCAGTCAGGTTGGTGGCTATAGACTTAAGGAAGAAAACACCTGCAAATGCGTACTCTTGAATTGTAGCAAAATGAGCAGCCCTTCAGACAGTTTTCTAGGTTTCCCAGATACATAAATCTGCTTTGAAATTACAGTGTAAGGGAAGAATGAGAAATAAAGAAAGGCAAAATCATGCAATGTCTTTAAAAGACATGACAAAAGGGTGGTTTTAGTAACAACTTAAAATGCAAATTAGCATTGAGTGGCAAACAGGAACTGATAAGAAATGTTAAAAAACAGCATGTTTTACTGGGGAGTCGGGATAGGAGTATAGGAAATTACAAAAAGATAAATGCTTTAATTTAAATATATTGACCATTCAAAAACTTTCATCTATGATTATTGCTTCCGAACTTCCTCCTGTGCTGGCTTTCACCAGCATAGACTCTCTTATATGTTTATCACCAAAATGAACATGGTTTTGTAACTGTTTTACTTGAAAGTAAACCTTAATAATTGTTTTTTAAAAAATCTCTACAATATATAAAGTCTCTCTTTATGCTCACATCCAGGGAAAATTGCTGTTGGCATTCAAAGAATATCTACTAATTTTTCAAATTTACTTAAATCTTATAGCTGTTTTAAATATACATATTCAAATAGTATTAATACATACTATATAATTCTTTTCTCATGTAAAATGTGTCTTATCTATTTTACATATCAAATTAAATTTTTCATTTTATGAATATAAATGCATTTAATATTTGGCTACATTAAAATTTTTGGCTTCTATAAACATTGTTGCAATTAATATATAGTATGAGCATGTCAGAGAGTTATTAAGTTCTTTCTATGGGATGAATTGCCAGAAGTAAAATTACTGGGTCAATGATTATGGACATGTTATAACTATGCATGTTTACCTAATGTCTTCTACACTTTAATACCATATTCTGTCTTTCAGTCTTTCAGATTACTTATTACTTAATAACCTCCTCAACAATGAAATTTTTCATATCTATTTAATATCATTCATTTTTCATAATTATTTATATTTTATCACAATTTTGTATGTGATGAGCATGTATCCTTTTTTCCACTTGGATTGAAAACATTCTCCTTTTATTTTTCTGCTTATCTTTCATTTTATTTTGATTTTGTGTGTGTGTGTTCAGAAGCTCTTTAATTTTTACATCAATAAATCACCAACTTTATATGATGATCTCAAAATGTGTTTCCTGAATTTCTAAATTAGACAGACAAAGCCATACAATTTGACATTACACAAAACAATCATTTACATAATAGAAACATAAAGAAATTGAATAAAGAAAAAGTTATGATATAAGGGGACATTTTAGCAATCTATATAACAAATGGTTGTGTGTGATATATGTAATATAATATTCTAATCATTTTGAAGAAATTATAATACAAATATTTTTTCTAAAAATGCTAAAATTATTGAAAGTTAAATCACACATCGAAACATAAATTGCTGATATACATATATACATTATATACTGATTATAAAAAATATCGATAGTGTTTAGTGTTGGCAAAGAAGCATTTGATCAGTAATTTTTATCTTTTTTAATGTAAAATTAAATTAAAAGAACAAATAAATAATTAGACAATTTAATTACACTTATTGTTATTGAAACTGTATATAAATTTTACTCAACTAAGCAACTTCTAGCTATTTTTCCACAAAAGTATACTTGCAAAATTACTTGAATTCATTCATTTCAGCATTGGTATGATAAAAAACATATATGAAGACAGAATAGGATAGTGAGAGAGCAACAGAGAGAGAGTGATTTAGCTTGCCGTATTTATTAATTTTGGCTGCAAATAACAGAACTTAACTCAAACAAAATTAAGATCAAATGTATATATCCTACATTCAATAGCTATTCAGAGATGTTCTTTGCATTAGTAAGAGAGAAGCCCAGCATTATATTCTAGTAATACTACCACTTTCTCTATCTTACGAAGTTTTATTATTTGTGTTGGTTCTAGGTTGACTCTCATTAATTACTGACAACATAACTGCCACTTATTTCAAGCTCAGTTTTCAATCTAGCATAAATATAAATCTTTTCATTAACAATAATAAAAACACTTTGAATTGTGTTACTCTGTACAAAATCAGATCATTTGCTCATCCCTAAATCAGACATGATGGCTGGGAAGAACAAAAATAACCTACTTAACTAGGCTTGAGTCACATGACCACCTCTGGAGCTAGGGCAGGAGTTGGCACAACCACTCCACTTAGATTGGAAGAGTAGGAGCAATGGATGCTGGAAGCCCAATAATACATGTACTATAATGAGTTAGGTCAGGTGCGAACAATACAATTCATAGAACGATATCATTATATATCAGTTTATAAAAAGGAAACAATCAGTAAAGATTTCCTTAAAATATACAACTGTGAAAATAGATATAATTTTTTAAGTGCAACACAATTGTGACGATTGGTTACCTACAGAGAGGTCAATAATTTAAATGAGTTATTTTAATATTATTTAAAATATTTCTCGAAGTGTAAGTTTTTACAAGAGAATCGGTAAATTTTATTTTTAACTACAAGGCTATATATATATATGTGTATATACATTTAAAAATATATTACATATAGGAGAATATATATACATATATAAATATGTCATTATTTTTAATCATATTGCATTTCATACTATATTATGCTTTATATATAATAATAAGCTTCATTTTGTGTTCATTGTTTAATACTAAAATACTCTATTTTTCATATTCATACTATAAAATAATGACCAGTGTTCTTCATTTCTTCAATTACTTATAAAATGTATAGTGTTTCATTGAACAATTTAATTCATACAGAAATTAGATATGGCATTAATACAGCTTTATTATTTTTCAAATTATTAGTAATCTTTTGTTATGAGAAGTTATTTAATAATTCTATTGTTCCACTAAATAGAAAGGCCACTTTATTATTATAATAATTTGAATAATTTATTTGTGAGACATATATCCTGCCTCACTAGTCTAACTATTCTGATCCTAGACCTGTTTTAATGGCTTAAAAGCTCTTTTTAGTCTCAAACTTATATAAATATATTTGCAATTTTAGAAGAAATGTAAAATCCAAACATTCCTAAACCCAGGAATACTCTATTTTTATTGAATTAGATTTATGAATGATTTTAAGAAAAGCAGTTTCTTTATAATATTGACTACTTCTATAAGAACAGACTTTCTCTTATTTAAATAACTCTTCCTATGGCTCTTAATTTGTTTTATAATTTTATTCACACAGAATTTCTCATTATGATATTATGTTCCCAGGGTATTTTATGTTTTTTAAAGTTAGCATAAATGCAACACTATTTCTACTTCCATTTCCAAGTAGTTATAACTAAAATATAGCATAGCATATGATGTTTTTGTTCTTCTAATATTATTTTACTGTTTGTGTATTATATTTTTAAAATGTTATTGAAATATACTCAACCAACTATAATTTCATCCATCTAAAGTGTTTTTTGTAGTATATTTACATATGATACAAATATCACCATGACCTAATTATATTATGTGGCTTTCTTTACTTAAAATGTTTCCAAGTTCCATCCACATTATAGCATGAATTATTTCTTCTTTATTTTTATAGCTGAATAAGATTCCATTATATGGATATCCCAAATTCTGTTTATCCACTCTTCAGGTGCTGGACATTTGGGTTGCTTTCACCTTTTGGTCATTATAAGGTTAGAGGGGGCTGAAGTTGACTATTCTATTAACTGTGTTTTTTTTCTGTATTCTTTTTTTACAGATTTTTATTTATTTATTTTTAGAGAGAGGGAAAGGTAGGGAGAAAGAGAAGGAGAGAAACATCAATATGTGGTTGCCTCTCACTTGGCCCTCATTGAGGACCTGGCCAACAACCCAGGCATGTGTCCTGACTGGGAATCAAACCAGAGACCCTTTGGTTCATAGCCCGTGCTCAATCCACTTAACTATACTAGCCAGGTTTTTTCTGTATTCTCATACTTTGGTATCTGGGGTGTTGCTGACTCCAGAGGGAATGTATCTTCCACGATTTGCTAATCCCTAAAGGTAGTAAACAATTTTCAAGCGACCATCTTTTCAAACAAAAACTAACCAGTCCATAGCCTCTACCCCAACCATCTTCTTTATAGGACTCATAGTCTAGGCCACTGACCCCTGACCTAATCATCCCAGGGCTAGGTACCAAACAGCTGGAAACAACTGATTATGCCCCAAAGTCCACTGAAATTAATCAAACTTGCCTGCTACCATGCCAAGATCATTCCTTCCCAAGGAAACCATAATAAAGGCTCTTGCCCATGGATTCTTCCTTCAACTTCGACATCTGGCATGACCTCCTGCTTCCATATATAGACTTCTTTGGCACGATTCACCTCCTCTACTTTGACATGGTAGGTTACAAATGACAACTGTCTTTTCTTCTGTTGGCCTTAAAATATCTCAAAATTTATCTTAATACATCATATTTTAAATCGGATATATCCTTTCATCATATATTTTAGGCTCTAGTAAAATAGTTTTTATTGAGAGCAAATCTTATTAAGGAAAGGAAAATTATTTGGGTATATTTCAAAATAGCTACTTTTCCCTTTCTCTTGCTGGAAGTATGGAAGGATTTTTCTCCAAATTTCACTCTGTGAACCTGGCAAGGTTCCTAAGAGTAAACCCCATAAAAGCATAGAGACCACAAATGATGGGGCCCCTCCAGCCTTATTAATTCTCAAGTTTGTCCACACTGTGCTGCTAGCTATTCATTAACTACAGGTCAGTTGTCCTATCTATATACTGGCTCCAGCAGTGGTTTCTGGTTCAGATTAGCTATAATTTTATGTGTCTGCCTGTCTATCAAATTTTGAAGACAGATGTTTGCCCTGTGACCTCAGTTATCTGGTGAATCTAAGAAAAATTATTAATTTTTAGTGTGTTCATTGTTTGTTTTATAGTGAAGTTGTTAAAAATATCAACTGAGTTCTTGATTTTCTTTCTCCATCTCTTATGTGTGTCACCTTTCACTGTGCATACTGGTTTCACATTCATTCTGCAGGTAGGTTCTTCCACAGTGGTGGAAGACCTGGCCATTCTTAGCCCCATATTACATGGTCTAACTTAAAAAAGTAAAGAGGAAGATATAGAATGTCAATTTTCCAATCCTAGGGGAGGAATCACGATGATGTTTTTTCTCTCCTTTCTTTATACAAATTACCACCACCAAGAGATAATGTGCTCTTATTGGTCAATTTGGCTCACAGGACCCTCTCTGCAGGATGGAAGCTTGCCGTGGATTATCAGTCCTCTCACAGCAACATGGACATGCAGAGGTGGTTTCCAATGAAGAATGCTATGTAGGACAGAGCAACATATAACCTCTAAAAGAAATATAGAAATTACAAAACTATTTTCACTAAATTTCTTCAACACATCATTGCTTTATTTTGAGGCTACATTTATGTGTTACCTGAGAAGATAATGTAACCATTTATACAATGTTACTACTATCACTCTAATGGAAAACAAAATAAAATGTGTATTTTTATATACCCTCAAAACCTAAGATTGATATAAATGACAAATATTATCATTAAAAATGAAAATAAATTATTGTTTTTACATCTGCTACCTATTGCTTTTCAGCTTTTTTATTTACACTCTAGGAATAATAAAATATATTTCAAAATGACCTTAATCTATGATTTTTATCATTCTAGTATTTATGTACAGGTGAGAGTAATGTGTGAAATATGTAACAGTAGTGCACCACTTTGGATTTTATAGGTTCATGTTTATTAAAAGTTTAAATATTCTAATACAAATAATAAAATGATTTCAAACCATGAGAATTATTTTACCAATGTTTAGATTAAAATGATCTATAAAATTAAATCTAAAGATTATTTGTCTCCATTATATTGATTAATTAAAATTATTTATTATGTATCTTTTGTCATATGCCCTAAGGTTTGCAGAATTATAAAGAAGGAAAGTAAGTGCCTAAAATCCTAAGTCATAAATTTCACAGAGTAGTTAACTCATTATAACATCAAAAATTATATTCAACGGGTATTTACATATTTTCATGTTCAAAGTTTAATAATGCTTAATATGGAATAATTTTTTAGATTATAAAAGCCAATTCTCCCTTGATCCTCATTTTACATGAAAAAAATCTAGTTTTGGATCAGAAAAATGAAAAAGAGCTTCAGTGATTAGCCTTTACAGAAGGTGGGTTATAACAATTTTACAAATAATACTTGGATGGTTAAATTTTAGGACTAGACAGTGAGTAAATAAAGCTGAGTTTCTCTTCTTCTTAAAATGGTTCTGTGAATAATGAGATTGGTATTTGTGGTTCCCTCATGGTCAAAGGGTTACGGAAGTGGGCCACAGTGAATCGGAGTGATTTAATCTTTTGACCATGCTCAATTAGACCACACACACATGAACATCTCCAATGTTAGAAGTTATTGACATTCTTATGAATTAGTGGGTTGTCTACCCATTAACGTGATAGCTATAATAGGCTATTCTAAAACACCCATTGAACTTTCATTTGGTCTGATTGAAATTGAGATTATAGTTAAGATCCATTGACTTGTTCTCAGTATAACATTTATTTAATACAGTAAAGCAAATTCTTAGCGTAATTCTTGTGCTAATAGAATTTGGCGGTCTTTGTCCTCAATTTCTGGGATGGAACATCCTAATCCTAAGAATTTCCCCAATTGGAGGGCATGTGTTTGTTATTTATGGTTGGCCTCTTAGATCATACTGGAATTTATGCTAATGAGGTATTCAGGTGGGGCCCCAGATTGATTTAAAATGGGGGCTGGCCATAACAGAAAGACTAGCCATGTGATTCGATGGTTGGGATTTTGAGTAACATGTCGTCAACTTAATCTGTTGCAAAGAAATAAGGGCTGAAGTTTCAGTTCAGCAATATGCCCAATTGTTTAATTAATCATGCCTATGTAATAAGGCACAATTAAAACTGTGGACACATAAAGGTCAGGTGTGCTTCCTGGTTGGGGAGAGACATGGATATGCCAGAAGGCCATCCTGGCTCCCTCTTGGGTTTCATCTTGATTCCAAGGGGAAAGGGCACAGAAGGTCCAAATTTGGGGCCTTCTCAGACCTTGCAGTGTGAGTCTCTAAAAATGGCTTGCCCTGATTTTTGTGTTTTATATATAAAAAACTATAATCATAAGTATAGTGCTTTCCTAAGTTCTGTGAGTCATTCTGGTGAATTACCAAACTTGAGTGGGTAGTTGGAACCCCCCAATTTGTAGATGGTTGATCAGCTGTGCGTGTGACCTGGGAACCTCCAAACACAGCTGGTGTCTGATGTAGAGGAGTTTTGTGGGAGACGGTGCCCATGACCTGTGAAGTTCGACCTACCTTGTGGTAGTCAGCAATCAGAACTGCATTGCAGCAATATAAAAATATTTTAGTTAAAACATGAGCTACTTAAGGATAGCAAATTACTTTTGTACATCTAAGCAATTCATATAATATATTTCAAATATGAAACAAGTCCACTAAGAGATGTCCCAAATATTGAGCAGCAGGACCTAGCCATGGAAAACTGCCCTCCATTTTGAAGGAGGCATTCCAACTTGCACAAACTTTGTTTTTCTCCGATGATTTACTGAAGTGGGGGTGGTCAAAGCTCTGTATGTTATAGAATATATCTCTCATCCTAAAATTTTGGTTATCTAATAATTTATGTTTTATATAAATATAATATTTTTAAATTTATGGAACAGTGTCAGGTTTTATAAAATGAGAGAATTAAAATCTTTACAATCCAAATTATGGCACAGAATTTAAAAATTCACTTAATCTGAAGGGAAAATGGGAAGATGTACTAATGTTTATAAACTTTTTATTTAAATTCTATAATCTTTTGATTTAATTATAAAAAAAGAAAGAACTTTCTGGAACAATAGCTGTACATCAGTTGCCTTTCTACCCCGGCCCTGTACAAATATATATTATTCTGAGTTTTAATAGTTGTAAGAAACAAAAACTGATTCTTAAATAGAAACTAAATTTATTGGTCACAGAAGTACTCAGGTGATTGAAGTGATTAATAAGTTCCCAATGACATACAGCAAGAGATGTATAAAAGAATAAAAGTAAGTCCTATGCTTTAAATGGCTATTGCACAAAACAGTGTATCAATATGAAGGAATTACCCTCTAATGAAAGGCTTTCACCTGGCAGCCAATTTTCTTAATATAGTTGTCAGCATTTGCAAGTTATAATATCTTGCAGAAATACATGAAATTCCAAATTGTTTTTGAAGAATTTTAAGACCAGGAAAAATCGTCCCACATTCTCTTTCACAAATATGGAGTTCATGAATGCACTGATGTGGAGTAACAGTGTCCCCTCTTACAAAGAGTACATTCTCTTTATCACTTTCCAAGACATACCCCACTCTATACAACTCTGAAGCTAGGTGTCAGTGGACATTTATTATCTGTTTGATCTACATTGCTTTGCTTCATCCTCACCTGCCTGACCTTGCAGGCACTAGTGTCCTTGATGCACAAGGTGCTAGGTGAGGGACTAGTATGATCATGTCCTCTGAAAGCTCCAGTGGTATATTGGCTTTGGCTTCAAAGAATATATCCCTATTAGAAAGTATTTTCAAGACAAGATATGAAAGTCAACCAGTAAGAGATATTTAAGCTTTAAAAATAAGTAAAAAAAAAGTACAATTCCTGATTACCTAGTGAAGAATGAAACTGAATGCTTCTAAGGACTCCAAGCTGTGTATGAAAAGCTCCAAGTGACCAGGAGAATAGCATTGTTAAAAGTGTTGTGAATGAGAGCCCTTTAGAACCTTCCTTATCAATTTACTTTTAAACAGTTCCTTCTTTCTTGCCTCAGTATGAAGTGTCAATTCTGGTATTTTTAGATTTTTTTCTTCCCTTGAATGGTTACCCCAACAGGCACATTTGAAAAAATAATACATTTCGATGTTTTATGAAATTACAACCTGAGGTCCACTAACACTGAGAGGAGCTTACAGTAAGAATGCCTTGCTGTTTGCACAGAAAAAAACCTGTGGTTCACTGTTTGTCTGATACTTCAATTACTTGGCTATAATCACATACTAAATCAGATATTGATTTCCTAGGTATTCAAATTACACCCCTCACTGCAAGCACCAGTAAAAAGGGTTTTTTAAAAAAAAATCACTTAAAATGATATACAATTTTGTGTAATGGGCTTGTTCTCATTTAAGGGTATACATTCATGTATTTTAAAGCTATATTATAAAATCCTAATGTAGGGATAATTTTTAAGACATATTAAGGCTTTTTCTTTTTGAAGTGTTCTTTTTGTGGGCATATAAAAGGAAAGGTACAGAATGTTTAGACGATCATGACATTCAAGAAAGTAAAGAGCTACATTTTTATTTTCTTATAACATAAGCAGTCATATGTATTTATTATTTTTGTGAATTATAAAAGGTTTGGGATTATAGAATCTTCAGGTGTATTTAAAATATAACAATAGTATTAGCAAATTAATGGAAATTTGTCTTACACAACATTGTTATTAAACTACTTTGTTTCTCAGTATACCATGGGCATATCAGGAAAAGATATTTAAGGTGGTACCTATTTGAAAATGATCAATTATATTAGTCACATTTTATATAGCATGTAAATATTCCAATTAACAACTTTTTATAGGCAACAACAACAAAAGAATTTGACTAGCCACTCACAAATTTGGCCCTGATTTGTTTTCCCCACCAAATAAACTATATGATTTTCTTGCAGGTTTCAAAAGCTGAGGAATAGAAATGATGGACCTAAAAAAATATATATATATAATAATTGTTCTTACAGGTTGGGGTAGCTAAGTACGTTCCAATGTCCAAGACAATAAGTCAGAACTTTGGAAATGAACCATTCTTCTTGTCTGGGAAAAGTCTGGGTTAAATCGTTGGTATATTTATATTACGGCTGTGTCCAGAAATAAGAGTCCCCTACCTTTTCCCCTTCCTCAAACTAAACGAAATACTGTGAGAAATCTGCAATAAGTGATTGAAATTTTGCCTTACTTTCTGTAATGACCACAGGTATAAAAGAAAAGAGAACATACAGAGTTGAATATTTAATACTTAAATTTTGTGTCAGTTGTTTTTTTCTTAAGGGTTTGCTCAATCCATCAGAATTATTTTAAAATGTAGTCACCATTTTTACCTTGACCTGTTTCCCACATATTTTCATTGATTAAGCAATAATGAAATCAGGATTATACTTATTCTATTTCTGAGTCTTTAAATACTTCATAGATTGTGGGAGGGTTTTGACTGCAGATCTCCCCCAGGCCATCTCGGATGAGAATAAATCTACCAAGACTTAATCTGTTTGGAGAGGAAAAGTGACTAATCTCTCAAAGAAGAAGGGCCTTCAGGCTGTTCCTCAATGGGGTTTTATTGGGTTTAATTTGCATAGGAATACAGGGCATATATGTAAAGATCATCAATCATTGTCAGGCAGTAATGATCAAACACTAGATAACATTCAGAGAACTCTGGGGGCTTATTTTGAGTCAGGGTCAGTTAGCTAAAGGGCCATAAAACTTTGGGGAAACACACTCATTTTATGCTTGGGCCCTTATCATTTAAATTAAGGGTATTCTTAGCAAAGCGGGTTTCACAGGATTTTATGCATTCTTTCTTAGGCCTGATTGTCCTGAAAACTGCTTTTCTAGCACAGAGCTACACCCACCACCAGCATTGTTTCAGGTTGGGGATGCAGGCAGCCAAGATATTAGGAGATTTTTTATAGGTAGAATGAGGACTCAGGCTATAACAAAGCAAAGTGGTGAAGGTCCATCACCCCTTTTGTATAGTCTCCTAAGTACTTCCTTGATGGCCCCTTCACGATCATGCCTGTTAGGTTGTCCCTCCCTTGAGGAATCTTACCCATAATTGGCTGTCTAGTCATCCACCCATGGTCAAGCAGGGTGAAGTAAAATGGGCAGAGGCTGCACCCCTGCTGGGAGGATAAGTTTTGTCTCCTTAGTGGCTTATGGTCTCAAGGTCTTTTTACTCAGCCTTAGCCATGGGGGGGTTATAGCTTCTGAAACAAGGCAGGGAGATTCCCAACAATACGTAATCAATACAATTAATATGATTTAAAGTAACAGTTTCCTTATTTAAAGGATACCAAATATCAAAATTGAATACCGTGCCTTGACTTCATTAAAAAATCATTTGACATATTTGTTCCAAGGGGAGATGTATTAAATATCGTATAGCTGGGCAGGTAGAAACAATATTGCTGTCTGTCATCTTAAGGTTTTCTAATTATATAAAACTGAATGATAAGTATCTAGAGAGAATACTAATTCTAGGAAGTGAGGATGAGAAATAATTCTATGCTTGGTTTTATGTCATACTAATTTTTGCTCATTTTTAAAAACTATTGAGAACGCAAAGAAAATTAAATGCCTGGCACATCTGTTTGCAGCATGCTTCTATGTAGTGACACATAGGTGTCACACACAAACACACAAAATCCAGTGTACAATGAAATGAGGAGCAAGCTAAGTTATAATTTAATCTCTCTCTTTTAATATTGTTTATTGATCTTACTTTGAAAAGGTGCTGTACAATAACCACAAGGCATTGGCAGCAGAATAAACTGTGTTAGAACCCAATTTCAATTTACTTATTGTCTGACCCTTAACAAGTACGTAACTTTTGAGCATCTGAGTTTCATGTTCAGTGAAATGATGGTGACCATTAAGCACACTAGTGGTTCTCAGCATTTGCTAACTGCCACAGGAGAGTTACCACTGATAGTATCTTTGGTGTCTTTCAGTTTATTACAAAGTTTTTAAAATAATTTTTAGAATTGCACTCATTAAAGAAGCAGATTACTAAGATTAGTAAAGACACCCAGTAAATATTTCATAATAACCAAAAGAGTTAGTGTCAAAACAAATGGTTGTAGGTTGAATTATGACCCCTTCCTCTCTACCAAAAAAGGCATGCTCCATCCCTAACTCCCTGGTACCTGTAAAAAAATGACCTTATTTAGAAATACAATTTTGCAGATATAATAAAGTTATGATGAGGTCATACCAGGCTAGGGGTGGGGGGCTTTAATCCAATAGGACTGGTGTCCTTGTGAAAAAAAGAGACACCATGGAGACACAGAAGAGACACACACAGGGAGAATCCCAGGTCAAGATGGAGGCAGAGGGTGAAGTGCTGAGCCCATGAGCGAAGGAACACCAACTATTGCCTGCAAAAGCAAGAAACAAGGAAGAGGCAAGGAAAGAATATTCCCCTGGAGCTCTCAAAGAGACCATAGCCTTGGTGACAACTTGATTATGGGCAGAGTTCAGGTTCTAGTCTCCAGAACTCTGAGAGAATAAATTTTTAGTTTTCAGCCACATGCTTTGTAGTTCTTTGTTAAGGCAGCCCGCAGAAACTAATACAATTGGTCATATTTCATTATAATAAATTTTAAATTTTTAAATAATAGTAAGTATTATTTACATTATACTAGGTGTCATTCAAATATGAGGAGGGACACAAAAAAACATGGAATTGTCTTCTGAAAGATGGGCCCCTTGTGGTACAGGCTTCCCACTAGGTGGGTATTTTAGAAACACATCTGTATCCATGTACCAGCTGGTGTTGCTGTCAGAGGCTGTGTTTGACTTCAGTGAACTGTTTTGAAAGCCCAATGTGTTTGCCCATTTCTTGATGGGTTATATCTGAGCACACACCATGGAGTGTTCAGCAGTTTTTGACTCCCATTCCCTACCCTCCCTATTCGCCGATCTTGCCCCGAGTTACTTCTTTTGTTTTATTGTTTGTTTCCCTGGAGGAAAAAAGACTTCAAAGGGAAACATTTTGCTGATGTGGGAGAGATGAAACAAAAAATGAGAGATGTATTAAAAAGCATCAAAATCAATGAACTCAAAAACTGTTTTGAGCAGTGCAAAAAAAGTCTTGATAGGTGTATTGCAACAAATGGACAGTACTTTGAAGGTGACTGAAGTTTAACATGTAAGAATAAATACACATTTTAATAAGTAAATTCCATTTGCTTTCTACTTCTTTTTAGCATTTTTATTTACTATTTTTTACTATTTACTATTTTTCATTGAACTATTTTATAGGTGTTTGGTTTTATTTGTTTGATAAGGTTGTTTACTAGTACGTGTTTGAATAAAGGAGATGGAAGTATTGACAATCTTCCCGCTACCCACGTCTGATGTACACAATCTGTATAAGCAGAGGATTGGTATTATCTACCATGTGGATGCTGATTTCATCAACGTCTTTGGCAGAGCTACTGGGAGCAGCCAGATCCATCTGAGAATTATTAGGACTAATAGAGTTCTCCATTCCATGTGGATATGCAGTTATATTGTGATCATCATTATATGCTCAGTGTTGAATACAGTACCTGGCACATACCTAGCTAGCACTCAGTACTTTTCTTAAATGAATGAAGAGATTTGGTAAGTTGACAGAAGCTATAAATCCATGAGAAGTGAGATGTTTAATAAGATTCTTGAGATTTGGGGGACAACTGCAAAGTGGAGGAAAGCATCCCAAGAGGAGGGTTACACTCACTCATCTATCTTTATAATACTCTGTAATTACTATGGGTTATACAGGTTGTTGATATGCTGAAAATAATAAGAACAAACTGAAAAGGATAGGAAAAATAATGCAATATGGAAAAGGCATAATCTATATGTAAATGTCGTTAAATCTGTTAAATATAAAATCTTGCATCACCTATTTCAATTCCAGATTGCTCATATTAAACCAAGGGTTAGGAATCTGTATAAAAAATGATTTTTTTCCACTTCAGGTTAATGCAGAAATTTCATGAATTAGGACTATCAGTGAGGGGTACCCTGAAACATTGGCAGATTTTCTCAAAAATACTTCTTTGGCAGAGACTAACTTTTTTCCATTAAATTTAAAAACAATTTTTTGAACATGTTATGTTACTACACTTGCTTGTGGCTAAATATTGTAAGGTTATTTTATTGCTGATAAGACTGACAAAAAAAATATGTATCTTCAGAGCTTACTAAATTGGTAATGAAAAACTGGCATTTCAGTTCCAATACATAATCAGGATGACTGCTAACTTCAGCACAGAAGCAGTTATGTGTAGTTCATGGGGCCGTAAACAGTCTCTAAAATTAATTTGATGCCAAAGATAAACATTAGTTTTGTCAGTTAATCAAAGTTAAATAATTTTTATTGCAAAGGTACTAAAAAGTACCCGAGACCATTGCTGATCTGAAAGCAGCTAACATATAGAAGAAAAATTTAGGAGAATTGGACCATATGGATCTAGATGGGAACTGCTTGGTTGATGCACTGAAATTATTCCTGAGTGACTTATATGCTGGCCCATAAAACTGTGACAGTCCACCATCAGTTACATGAAATAAAATACAAAGTCTTACCTTTTACCTGTATTTTGACCTTCATTCCTATTTTTTGACTAGGATAAATCAAATTGTAACTTGTTCTTTAATTCTTAGATGCTTAATGATCACTTGTGAGTTGTGAATAATTATCAAATTGTTAACTATAAAATATTTAAAAATATTGTCAAAACTTCAAGTAAAATTTCTCCTCCATATTCCTCAGACTTAATAAAGAAATATAAAAATATTTTTATAAATATAGCATAATCAAAATTTATTATTTGTATTTAATAAATTTTCATGAGCTATGCACTTAACTGAGTTGCTCTAAAGGAGACAGCCCTTAGAGGTATTCCTAGACAAGAGCAGTGGGGATGATAACAGAGGATTCAGAATATGACATAAATGTAGTTGCTAAAGTAGTGGCAGTTTGACAGGAATGAGTTTAATTACGGAAAATGCTATACTTTGGGTAAAATGCTATCAAACAGCATCACATGCTGTAGAGAAATTTTCCGTGAAAGAGTCAATTGATGCAGAAGATTTCACTGTTTTGTTTTAAGAAATTAGCACAGCCACCCCCACATTTAGCAAGCGTCATGCTGACCAGTCAGCAGCCATCAACACTGAGGGAAGACCCTGAACCAGCATAAAGTTACCATTCATTGTGAGCTCAGATGATGTTTATCATTTTTTAGAAATAAACTTTATTTTTTATTTTTTTACTGTATTTTTTCCATTACGATTTAGTCCCCTTATACTCCTCTTACCCCACCTGCAATCATCACACTGTTGTCCATGTCTATGAGTCCTTTTTCCTTTTTGCTCAAACCCTTCATGCCTTAACCCCCTTCCCCCCTTAGCTGTAATCCTACTCTCCATCTATGAGTCTATTTTGTCAGTTCAGTCTGTTCATTAGATTCCACATATAAATGAAATCATATGGTATTTGTCTTTCTCTGATTTGCTTATTTCACTTAGCATATTGTTCTGCAGCTCCACCCATACTGTCACAAAGGGTAAAATTTTCTTCTTGTTTATGGCTGAGTTGTATTCCATTGTGTAAATGTCCCATAGTTGTTTTATCTACTCACCTACCGATGGATATTTGGGTTGCTTCCAAATCTTGGCAATTATAAATAGCACTGCAATGAATATAGGGGTGCTTATGTTCTTTTGAATTAGTGTTTCAGTTTCTTTGAATATATTCCCAGAAGTGAGATTACTGGGACAAAAGGCAGATCCATTTTTAATTTTTTGAGATATCTCCATAGTGCTTTCCACAGTGGCTGCAACAATATGCATTTCCACCAACAGTGCAAAAAGGTCCCCCATCTCCACATCCTCACCAGCACTTGTTAGTTGATTTATTAAGAATAGCCATTCTGACTGGTGTGAGGTGATACCTCATTGTGGTTTTAATTTGCATTTCTCTGAAGAATTAGTGATGTTGAATATCTTTTCATGTATTTATTGGCCATCTGTAAGCCCTCTTTGGAGAGGTGTTTATTCAGGCTTTTTGCACATTTTTTATTGTTTTTTGACATTGGGTTTTGTAAGTTCTTTATAAATTTTGGGTATAACCCCTTATCAGAGTATTAAGAAATATATTCTTCCATTTTGTGGGTTCCATTCTATTTTGTTAATTGGTCTCCTTTGCTCTGCAAAACCTTTTTATTTGAATATAATCCTACTTGTTTGTTTTTCTTCTGTTCCCCCTGCCCCCTGATAAAATATTGCTATGAGCAATGTCCAAGTTTTGCTGCCTATGTTTTGTTCTACATTTTTTATGGTTTTGGGTCAAATATTTTTGTCTTTGAACCATTTTGAACTTGTTCTTGTGTGTGCTGTAAGAAGGTGGTCTAGTTTCATTTTTCTTCACGTCTGTCCAGTTTTCCCAATATCATTTATTGAATAGACTATCTTTAGCCCATTGTATGTGTTTGTTTTCCTCTTTTGATTATTAATTGACTATAAAGGTTTTGGTTTATTTCTGGCTTCTCTATTCTGTTACATTGATCTATGTCAGTAGATCACTTTTATGCCAGTACCATTCTGTTTTTATTACTGTGGCCCTACAGTATAGTTTCATATAAGGTAGCATGATTTTTCCAACTTTGTTATTTCTTTCAGGATCACTGTTACTATATAGGGCCTTTTGGAGTTCCACATAAAATTTTAAATATCCTAGCTCTGTGAAATATGTCATTGGAATCTTGGTAGGAATTGCATAATTAAGGCATACACATAATTTTTTAGACATAATACTATTGAACTATTAATACATTGCACTATAATGTAAACATGTTTCATATGCACTGAGAAACCAAAAAAAAAACAATGTGTGACTCTCTATTGTGGTGGTCTGGAACCTATGGAACCCAAGGTTATCTCCAAAGTATGCCTACTTTGACACCAGTGATCTAAAACAATCCAGATTATTCATTCAAAAGAGAAATCCCTGTGACAGAACACAAGCAGACCAGCTTCAGAAGTTAATACAGGCAAATCATCAACTTGAAATTATCCTGAGTTGTCTGTGCCCAGGAAATGCTCCAGCCTTCTTTCCTTACCTGATGTTCAAAGCCCTGACTTTGTAAAAGGACCAGTTCACTTTGAGAAATTGTGTAGAATGACTTTCTCCTTCTCAAAATGTTGGATATTAAAAATATGATTACAAAAATTCAAACTGTCATATAAACATAACATTATTCAAAAGAACAAAACAAAACAAAATGAGTAAAAACCTGACCTAATTAACCTTATTTTTCTAACTATCATCTTTGCAGACCAATCAATCCATCTCTCTATTTTAAATTTTAACAGTAATAATAGACTTAAGAAATTCTTTATATATTTTATCCCAAAGTTTTGCATTTATTTAAAATTTATTTTTATACTAGTGCAAAATATTTAATTTGTTATGGGGTTCACATTGATTTACATAGAAGGCATACTGTGTCGCAAAGCACAGTGTATTATAATTTTCTTTCCTCTCCAATTAATTTTAAAACTTAAAATGGCAGCAAATTCATCAGTCATGATGTGAAAATAGTTTTCCAGGCTTACAAATGCACAGAAGGATATCAATATGGAGGTTTGAATTATGCCCCTTCAATGTAAAAAAAAAAAAAGAAAGGAAGAAACTGATACAAATCATTGGTTTGCCATATTTCAAAACTTAGACGACAAAAGTATGGAAAGATATTTTTTTCCTTCTTCTGTTTTTTACAAACCCTTATATTTTATACAGTCCTACTAGTTAAATCATTAATTCAAATTAATTAATTTGTTAGTTATAAATACACCCATAAACAAGAGTGGGCATGAGTGTTCCTGGTAGTAGAGAGTAGGAATATAACTCTTGGGGAGACTTCTGGTACACAACACCTTTATGGAGAACCACCACCCCATGGTAATGCCCTTACCTTACATTCTCCCCCAGCTCTCGTTGAATTGCTTCTAGATCTTGGGGACAGCAAACTCCTCGCTCTAGCTGAGTAGACATGGAGTGGACAACAAATCCACTGGACTTACCAATTTCTTTCAATTATAAAACTAATATTCATGTAATATAATTCTGACAGAAATTTGAACAGAAAAGACCATTTTTGTAAATTGTCTTCTTTGAAAAACTGGTTGTTATGTAAAGAAAATTCATAAACAGAAAGAGCTAAGAATGAAATCAACCCAACCAGAGAAGCAGTGACAAGCAGAGACAAAGCCATATTCTCTGGGAAAGTAAACTGGACTCCAAATTTCTCATTTCCTTGAGAGCTTTCAATTTTGTTTCTAAGCCTGGGTTTTGTAAGATGGCTTTCTCATCTTCCCATTTATTTCTCATTTTACTTAAAAAAAAAACCTGAATGATTTCTTGCAAGACCCTGAATAAATATTACCTACCCTAATTAAATAATCAGTTGTTGATTAATTAATTAAAACTTACTCTTACATATTTTTGTTAAATTTTTGTCTCATAATATAGCATAATAGCTATTAGTGCTATTATTCTTAGCTAGCATTCCAAAGCAGAAATTATTGACTGGTCATGGATTTACATTAGTAGCGGAACATGAATGTATACCCTACCAAGATGTTTAGAGTTGTCCCAGTTTTTAATCTGCCTAAGACTCAGATATAAATTTATAAATTATTTTGTGGAATTTTTGTTGCTTCCAACCAGAGATGACCCAGGACAAAAGATTAAGAAGTGTTGATTCTTCTTTTTCTTATTATTAACTGTGCTATTAAGAAAATTTTAGAATTGATATTTAATCTCAGTTTTCTTTTTGATAAAATGAAAATATAAGGATATACAAGGATTAAATGAGGCTCTGTACAAAAAGCACATAGCATAGTACCTGGTACTTAAGGATAATGTATAGTAATATCATGGCTGTTATTATAATAGTATAATGACTCACTATAAGCTATTTATAAAGAGGTACAAACTGAGAAAATGAAAAAAATATTCTATGATGGAATTGATAGTGGTTCATGAATGAGAATCATATCTGCAGTCCTTTAGTCAATGAGTGGAAATTTACAGGGCAAATGATATGAAGAAGGGGATTTCAGGCTGAAGGAGAAATATGTGCAAATGTATGTTACTATAGCAAAACTAATATGCTAGCCAAGCAGCTGAGAATCTGACACAGTAGGATGCAGCGATAGGCCAGGACAGGAAGACTGGGCCCTATACTTGTTATATTTCTTTCCAAGGTTCATCCTTCTACCTAAAGTGTTGATTTCTTTCTTTTTCATTTCTCTAAGAATTAATTTCCATCAATGATCTTATCTTCCCTATTTTAAGTGCTGAAATATATAATAATTTCTTTCCATTTCTTTGGCCTAAAAATGTTTACTTTTTCTTAGTAATTCTACAGAATTGTCTTCTACACTATGTTTTGTTCCCTCTTCATTCTCCAAAAGAGTAATTTATACTCACTGTCTTTATATTTTTGGGTGTTTTTGTATACATACCCTGCTTCTTGAGTGATTTCATATCTACTTTCTACTCCCGAAAAGGCCATTTGGAAACCAGACACCAGTTTCCTCCCTCCGCAATCATTAGATAACTGAGCAGGGAAAGACCAATCTATTGCTCAGCCTCAGTTTCCTCATTCATGAACAAACACTGACATCACCTACATTGTGATTTTGATGTGAGAATGAAAGGACCTACTCTGTGTAAAGCACCCAGCGCAGTAGGTGGCACAGACTGAACTACTGACGTGTGCAGCCTGTTGAGTTGTTTCTTTGGAGGCTCAGCAACTGTGGCACAGGCCCTGTCTTACTTGCCTCTGTGCCTCAACCAGCTTCTCCCTAAAACATTCTGGCATTGGTTTGAATACATTTCGGTTTTCTTTAATCCTTCTCTGAATACCTTTTCTTCCTCTTCAAACTCTTAAATCTACAATTTTACCTTTTCCTTTAGTAGTCTTAGCCAGCCTAGTATATTAAACTATTATCTCTGTTTGTTGCTTAATACACCCAGCTTATGGTACTTTTGTTATGGCAACCAAAACAAACTAAGAAGACCTGTGATTTCCTGGATGTTCACAGGAAAAAGAGTCTAAAAAATAATGATAGTATTAAATTAGAGAAAAAACAAGTGATACTCTAAGGTAAGGAAAAAACTGCAAAAAATATTAGGCAAATGTCACAGGTTGAAAAAATATTAGAATAAGGATTTAAGCTCAAATTGTTTATCACTATTAACTCAACTACATGAGGAAATACAATACTGAGTTACAAATGAGAAGTATTCCTCTGAAATTATAAAGACTTTGAATTTTAAAAATGATAATATTTTATGAGTGACCACGTTTTCAGTAACTGTTGATAATTTTGATAAAGGATTAAGTTTTTCGAAGTTAAATGAAAGGATCTCTAAAATACAAATTTACTATTATAAGACCTATAGTAGCTTTATGGATGTTCAGAGTTTGTAATGCAACTTGTAAAGTCACTGTTATTTATTCACATTCAGTGTAAAGAATACCCTTAACAATATGGCTCCCTGGGCCCTCCCTGAGTACTACTGCACTTGAAGGTGCAGGGCCCTTCTCTGCTTGTAAAAAGTTCCCCAGCTGACTTTCTGTGATGAGAGCGGTTTGACACACTTGACTGTAGGGACAGTTACAGAAAGTCCCATTAACCCCTTACTTCTTTATAAAGTTTTCTTGCTAGGTAGATAGTTTCAATCTCAAAAAAAGCACTTAACTTCCAAATTGAAGATTTTTAAAGTAAATAACATCAGGGATCATTAGTATTTATTTAATTTTTATTCCAAACCTTGAAATCAAAGTTTAATTTCCCTCTCTTTCAAGCCAGGTGAAGTGAGTGAACTATTTCGCATGTTGGAGGGTAGACAGAATCTCTGAATAATTTTGTGTAAGTCTCATTGTATTCATTCACTATTAATTAATTATAAATATGAATCAAGACCAGTGATGTATGTAGTATGTATATTGAACACTTTAACACACAGGATTAATTGAGAAGTAATCAAAACTTGTGAAGATTTTTGAAAAGGGGACAGTGTTTTTTTTCTTTTAAAAGTAAAAGCAATAAATATACATTCCCAATAAATGGGAATTTGCATTTCAAAACTTACAATTTTTCTTTTTCTTTTAAATAAAGCACCACTCTCTCCCTTGGATGTAGCAATGAAATTATAAATCAGCTCATTATTTAAAATTGGGGATACATTTTCCTTACAAGTAATTTTATATAGATATGTGTCTAAACTTTTCTAGGCTACTCCATAAAATATTATAAATCCAATCATTATTAAAATATTCAGTGTAAAAATTGTTATATAAAAATTTAAATAAAACTGAAAACCTGTCTATAACCTAGGTTTTTATCTTTATAGTCAGCACTGGTACTTAAGGAAAAGCACTTTTAATTAGAAGAGGATGAGAAGCAAGATGAAGATTTATCACGAGGGCTTCTGGGCATTTTCAATTGTTTTGGAAGTTTATGGCTCTCTCACTTTATAAAGCTTAATTTCATTCCCAAATTTAAATTTGTTTTTCTTTACACAGCACTCCTTAGAACATTTTCAGCACATAAACAATGAGAAAGAGGTAAGTAAGAATACTAGTATCCATGGTAATTGAATCTAAGCAAAAAATTAGGACTTATTTTTAAATGAATATCAGAGTTACTTGAATTTTCTGTTTTCAGCATGAATACTTTTTAAACAGTTATCAAAACTGATTTCACCTAAATAATTTTCTTCCTCCCTTCTCCTTTCTCTCTTTCTTTTTTGTGTTGTATTTTTGCTTTTAATGTAATGAAAAATAAATGTTGATTTTTAAAAAAACAACTGAAAAGGGAATTGCAATTTACCAGCTGAATATATTTTGAAAAGTTTACATATTCTCACAATCAGATTCTTCACGTTCTAAATGAGGAGACATCTGTCCCTTAGAATTGTTGTGAAGATTAAGTAAGATAATGTCCTACTATTTTTCTTATAGAATCTTCTCAATAAATTTTGTATTTATTAATAGGTCTTTCTTGCCTCTACTCTTAAGATAGTCTTTGTTTTCTTTTTTTGTTATCTTTACATGCCAAACTAAAATTAGCTCCATGTTTTCAAGGTTATTAAAAATGAAGAAATGTGGATGCTCTAGAAAAACTGTAGATAACATATTTGAATTTATCATAACAAAATGATTTCAAACACTACTCCCTTGGGGACTGTGCAGTAAAACAATATTAAAAACCTTCATGTTTATTTTTAAAAGCCCACATCTTTACAATCTTTAGATATATCAATGTGGAATATAAGCATGCTAACAAATGAAACACTCTTGATGGCTGTCCTACATTGGTAAACTATGTGTCTATTGATGTAAGAACTGTCATTATGTGATGTTATGATTTCCTCTTCTCATATTTGGTGTAGTGATGCTCACTCTGGAATTAGAGAGATGGGTAGATACATGATACCGGCACTGCACAAATAAGATAGATAGCGCTTTCTGAGTCATATTCACTCACAGCCCAAGATAGGGCACTGCACTCTAAGAAGGGCTACATACAGAGGGCGCTTTAGAGTAGAGTGAAGAACCAGGGGTTGTGGGAAGCACACACACAAGGAGGTATGGTGCTCCCTGATTATCCCAGGAGGATGTGATGGGCTTGTTTGAATCATTCTGTGGGCTGGCATGGAACTGAAATCTACTCAATGATAAACAAATTCACTTGTCCATTTAATAAAGAGGTTTGTTTAGCTAGGGGACTTTATATATGTAGGGGCAGATAAAAGACATTAAACTTTTGGTTTCAACAGTCAAGGCTTCATATAATACTGGTCCTTAACTTTAGATATTATACCTAATGTGAAAGAAACAAAGTCCAGGGATTAATATGGCAAATTTCTGCCATGCCAAGTGTCCCAAACAGGGTTGTATAACTCAAGTAATCAGAACAGTCTCCTCTAATATTCATAAAAATGGAGAGGGGACATTCCTAGGATATAAAGCAGGAATCTATATGCCTGATGGGTATTTGCTAGATCAAGTCACCTCAATTAATTTTGAGTGCAATTAATTTTAGTTTTTAACATATTGTAAATTCACTGTCCTTTGAACAAAATCGTTATTAATTCAAAATAAAGTGGCAAAGTTATACTTTTCTAAGTCACTCTCATACACACAAAAAGTGGTCTTTCTAGTTTGAAAAGAATTACTATATCAAAATTATCATTATGTTCACTGTTCTTTTTATTGCTAGAATATTATCAATGCCTTTTATTAACTTCTTATCAATCAAATTAGCATTTTAAATAGATTTTTAATAAAAATAACTTTAAAAAATAATTTAGATGTACCTCGAGTGATTTGTGTTAGCTTCAACCTCTTTGTACTTTCTGTTCCCAAAATCAGGCTAATATTTCCCAGCAATATTGTAAAGAGAAACTGAAAAGCACTTTGAATAAATGAAATGGTATATAAATGCAAATTAATGGTATTAATGCATGTTATAATTATATATTGAGCCTTCCAGTGTGAAGCACTGTGTTAAGTTAGGATACTCCCCAGGAGGAAGATAAGGAGGAAAGTATTCACAGAGGGACACATAAGATGGCTGAAGTAGAATGAAACTTACACATACTCCAAAGGAATGTAGAGAAGCTAAGATTATTTAGCCTGGAACTATGAAGAGATAGAGTGAATATAATTGAGTTATTTAATATTTTGAAAGGTATAGTAAAAACAGATAAGATCCTTTTTATATGCTGTTCCATAATATAAGAAGGAGAGATCACTCAAAACTAATGGAAGGTTAATTTGAAAGGAACAAAAGGAAATACTTAATCTTCACGTAGTGTAAAGTCAAACCACATAATTCAATACCTTAGTAGATTATAGATTAAAATACAGAGGCTACATTTTAAAAATAGGAAAAAAATGTACATTTTTAAGCCAAAGTAATTTTCCATATTTAATAGAGGAAAATCAAAATGCATGTCCAATGTAATTAAATGATGATCATCAGTATTAGTAATAGGGTTATTCCATCTCTCAGTTTAGATATAGAATTAGCAATGGACCAAAAAGACTGCTGAATTTTTATCATCATTGAATCTTTTTTAATTTTATTTTCAAGGAGGAAATAATTGAACTTGTCTGTGTGCCCGCACCTCATCATCACCACACTCCATATCCATTCCACATTCTTCTTCCCCTATACAGTCCTGCATGCCTTGTATTAATTTATAATTTTATCTATATATGTAACTTAAGAAGCCAATTAATTATTGGAATCAATGCTACAGGATAAAATATTTAAAGTTTGGATTTTGCAAACTTATTTTATATTGAGCTGTGGGAATGAATTCAGTCAGTAGATAGTCTGATATCATAATTTTCAATATTTTGTGCTATTTTAATTATACATGTTAATACTTTAGCAGGTAATTTCAATATGAATGTTTGGAAAAAGAGAATGTATCTCGAGCATGTATGCACTTTCATACAACATAAATATTAGAAATAAATTACTTCCATTTAAGTGTTTGAGAACATTAAAAAGAGAGGGATCAAATTAATTCTATGAAGTTGAATGTAAAAAGGTTTTCCTAGGTACACAGAGTAAGTATATATATTTTTATTTTATTTCTATTTTAAAAAGTTTAAAATAGATTAACTTAATGTAAAATTTTAACACTCATAAATGTGACATTAATGGTCATTAACTGCTAGTCATTTTTGTTAAGTAATATTGTTTTGAAAACATTTTGAAAATGAAACCAGTCATATTTTGAAAAGTAAAAAACACTAATATTTTATCAGAACAAATATTTGCTTAGGAAAAAAAATACGGTCACATTTTTCTACTTAAGAGACTGAAAACACAGGATCGGTCTTTTTTCATTTGGTTCTCAGGCTTCTTTCCAGGGCAGTCACCCACTATCAGAGATTTGTAGGTTCCAGGAACAAACCAATAGACCTGTTTTAGTTTTCAGTTGATTGTATTTTAACAGCTAGAGCTGTAGAGATGTAGTGATAAGGAATTTGCTTAAATAGGAACTTTAACAATTCTCTATTGGGCTGATATTTTAGGATTTCCAAACTTGGAAACTTCAAAAAGTCACAGTTATCATACACAATGTATGATAGCTGTAATTTTAAGTTACATCTTCCAATAACTAAAGCCAAGAATCAAGAAATGTTAAGAAAAACTGGATAAACATATTGACTCTTAACTGGGAGCAATACAAAAAGAAGTTAGGATGAGCTAAGAGAAGTGGAATACATTACAAAAGGGAGAGTGTATTTTGTTTTGTTTTTTATTATGTGTTTGCATGCAATAAATGCATGTTTTAATCATTATTACATATTTGAGGTAAATTATCTCAAGTTAGACAAAGGCAATCTCATGAGAAAAATTTATAAAAGTATGGCTACATAATCCACTTTCAAAGATTAAACAATTTTCCCATATATTGTAAGGAAGCCTTAAGCTATAAATATGTGCTTCAACTATATTGCTAAATTTTAATATAATGAAGTTATTTAGAAAACTTCAATTTTAAGGGACTCCATCACATATTGAGCTGAATGCTCCCCTACATTAAATCATTAATGACAACATATTATGATTTATATGCCAACTTATGGTTGTCATTGTCTTGCAATGATCTGAATGTTTTCAAATATATCAATACTGTGGTAGGC
Source organism: Carollia perspicillata (assembly GCA_004027735.1). Taxonomy (NCBI): domain Eukaryota; kingdom Metazoa; phylum Chordata; class Mammalia; order Chiroptera; family Phyllostomidae; genus Carollia; species Carollia perspicillata. The sequence continues at coordinate 32,438 of PVKM010002113.1, read as the reverse complement.
AATGAGACAGACATGATCAGGAAAAGGAAGATAGGCCAGGTAGAGAAGGTCACCATGGTGGCAATCTCTGGGTGCCTAGCAACATGCAAAACTGGGAAAAGAAGAAACTCTCTTCATGGTGACCTTTCCTTCCTTAAAATATAGCTGGTCATGTGGCTTAGACCCCGTGACCTTTCCTCCCCTGTTATGTCATTAATCATGTAGTAGATCTCCCATCCCTTGTGGGAAGATCAAGGGCCCCAAGGCTGGCATCATGTGACTCCCACACTGGCCTTGCATGACCACTCCCTTTAGCATGATCACTCCCTTAAGCATTAGCCCTTAGGAATAACATCTAGGTCTCAGTTCTGTTTCAGCTATAGGTCCAGAAAAGCAGCAAAATCAGATAAGTGACAACATGGCTGACATCAGAACTAGCTGCATTGACTGCCCTGGCTCATGAGTCATAGTAGATTGAGTGCCAGTCTGTGAACCAAAGGGCTGCCAGTTTGATTCCTAGTCATTGTCATGCCTGGGTTGTGGGCCAGATCCCCAATAGGGGGTGCACAAGCAGTAATCACACATTGATGTTTCTCTCCCTCTCTTCCTCCCTCCCTTCCCTTCTCTAAAAATAAATAAAATATTAAAAAAAAAGAACTAGCTGCATAGACTAATGAACCCCTGCCCTGGTGCTGACCAATCCATAGAGAGCATGACCCTGAAAAGACACACTTGGAAAGCTCATGAATATTCTATTGGGATCCTCCCTTGAGACCTCCAGATAAATACCCTCAAGATGAAGGACCTAGTGTGGTTCTGTGTATGAAGCAACTCCACTCCTTTCTCCACCTTCTTCCCCTACCCTTTTCCCTTCTTCAGGGGACTTTCTAAATAAACTTTCTTATAGTTTGTATCTTGACTCTGAACTCTTCCTCAGCCAGAATTCAAGCATGTAGCTTGCTGAACCAAGGTTCAGTCTGACTCCACCAGGCTGACTCCACTGGTCTAAGGCCTGGTGCCATTTTCACTGCCAACAGCACCATTATAATTTATACTTAGAGAAGAAATTGTTAATTTAAGAAATTTTATTCTGGTCATTTCTTTCTTTTAAGAATACTATAATCAAGTATCTAGAAGATATATTAAATTAATGATGCTTTAAAATTAGGGCACTATAAATTTATATCCCTTTGGTAGAATGAATCATCTTTTATATATACATTTTTGAATAGTCACTATTTTTAAAATTGATATTCTTATCATATTTTAAAATAACATGAAGAATTTATAGGGTAGTTTGCCTCAATCTTCAAATTTTGAAAGAGCATTTACAGATAAGAAAATGGAGACCTGGGACACAAATGGAGACTTTGGAGTCCATTATTCCAAAAAACTTTCTATCACTTTTCTCTCTTTTATGGCTTTAGTTGAATTAGGAAGCAATGATAATACAATTGTGGAGCTTCTATAAAAAAGCTGTTGGTGGGCATATTTTTTTCTCTCCCAAGGATATGTTTGTTGCTTTTAGAGAAAGGAAAGGAGAGAGAGAGAAGCATTTACTTACGTGAGAAAGAAACATCATCGGTTGCCTCCTGTACACACCCTGACCAGGATAGAACCCACGACCTGCCTATGTGCCCTGACCAGAAATCAACTTACAACCTTTTTGATGTATGGGACTATGCTCCAATTAACAGAGCCACCCAGCCAGGGAGGAGGGAATTCTCATGGTACTCTGGTATCACAGAAACAAGTTAAAATGACACATCAATATTGACTGCTGTTTATAATGAGTCACTAGCAATTATAAATCTAAGTAGGCTGAAATTGATTAGCTAGATATCTTGCAGCTGAACAATTTTCTGATATCATATACTGAAAGTTTCTGAATTTTAAATTTTCTTGGTGGTATAGTAATTTTTCTTGTGGTATTAAGGTAAAGAAATGAGTACTAATATAAAAAATGTGCTGGACAGAGTTAAAAGGGCAAGGAAGAATTTATTCATGGCTGGTGCTATAGGGAAGAGAGATAGAGTCCAATTTCCCCAAAACAAAAGGCAAGGAGTGTAAAAGAGTAGAAGAGTACTGGGCCACATCAGGGGGGACATTCGTGGGTGTGATTAGGCCACCTGCTCGCCAGTGGTGCCTATGGGGGTGAGGCTCCCATCTCCCCACACTGGCCTGCATACAGCAGTGCTTTTTCTTTATGATTACATTTCACAGTGATGATTCCCAGGTCCTTGAGAAAGATATGTCTGGACTGTAAAAGTGGAGAGAGGCTGGGAGAAAAGGTATGTCTCAACGAGAAGACAGAGAATATACAATTACGAGTTTTCTGAAGTAAATGATGTTAAAAAAGGGAAGTCAGAGACCTACAGTCAGGAAAAAGTCTGAAGATTCATCAACCTAAAGGGAATGTAAAGGTCATCTGGGTCACTAATCAATTTCTCTATTAGTGCTTACTGTTTCAGTCAATAGAGAAGACGTGAGTACAGCATTTTAAAAGTGAACACTGTAATGGCTGTTACCAGCACGTGCAGTGGTGGTAAACTTGGAATCTAGTCTGTAGGTCCCCCTGAGCAACAGACCACCTGGCAGGGTGGCCCTCAGCAAACGCAGCCCTCACATTCAGACATTCAGACAGACCTTGTGTCTAACAGAGAAGAAAAACAAATTGACCTGAAGGTAAAAGTTATAAGGTAATACAAAGAAAGCATTGTTACATATGTAACATGTAGAAAATATTATTGATACCCTTTCTATGTACTCCACTGCTATTATTGTAGCTGGTGGTGTTGCTCATTTTACACTTTAAAGTGAGTTCATAGATTCATTTATGCTATTGGTCTTACATGATATCTGTCATCTATCTATCTGTACGCACATACACTGTATGCAAAATTACTACTATATTATAGTATTACAAATATTTTATTGTTTATTAAAAGATGAATACATTTTACAATTCAGTTCAACAAATACATCTTTAATTTCTATTATGACCCAGGCACTGTGCTAGGTCCCAGTAATACAAAGAATAATAAGTAGAGAAATAAATAGAATTCTTTTCAACAAAAAATAAATATGTCATTCAATACTAAGACCATTGTATTTATATCCAAACATGATTCATAAAAATGTAAGTCTATAGTTTATATATCCCTAGGGCTATAATATTTATATCCCTTGGGATCAATTTAATTTGAATGCACAAGCTACATTTGGTATTGATGTAATATAATCACACGGAAGGAAGTTAAGAGGCAATGATAGCATTCTATAAATTCTCTCCACCTATAATTCTTTTAGGCCAGTGCTCCCCAAACTACCAGTGGTGGTATGTGGAATCGTTTTATATAAAATGTGGTGAATATTTTTATTTTATATACTTACTAAATGTACACATTAAAAATATAGCACACGAAAGCAATAATTTTAAGGATGCTATTGTGGGAATGTTTTATATTCTAGTGTGTTCTGACCACTGGAATAATGGACCTGGTGCTCAGTCATGTCCTGACTGCTTCAAAACTGCAGAAACTTAGTATTCCCCCATGAATATCCAGACACTTGGCTAAGCAGAAACAACAAGGGAGGCTCAAAAGAATACACATGTGCTCCTGAATTTCCAAGCACAGTTGTGATCTTTTGGATAATGTATTGAAATAAGATTTCTAGACATAAACACGTATGGCAAAAACTATGATGAGCAAATAACGTGGCAAGCACTGCATTCGGCACCTAGTGGATGTCTACCATAAGTGCTCAGGATCAGAGTACCCAACAACAGAGGCTATAAAATAGTGTAGTACTTTTAAATATTGTGCATTATTTAACAAATGTTCTGTTACACAAGAGATTCAAATTAGCAAGAATTAACATCCTATAGTCTCGAATAATAATGAAAAGTTTGCACAAATTCAACAGAGAAAAAGTATGCAATATACTGAAAACAGATGCATAGAAGTGTTATCTTAGAAGCAAGGGGAACCTTAACTGATGTGGCTTGGTTGGCTGGGTGTGGACCCACAAACTGAAAGGTCACGAGTTCTATCCCTGCTCAGGGCACACACCTGGGTTGAGGGTTAGGTCCCTGGTTGGGGTGTGGGGATTCAGGGCCTGTATGACAGGCAACCTGACAGGCAGTGGCTCAAGGTTTCCTTCTCTCCTTTTCTCCCTTCCTTCCCTTCTCTAAAGCACAATTAAATAAAATCAATAAAGTGAGTGGGATTTTTTTTACTTCATCACTACAACCCTAACAGAGAAAAAGTAGAATTTAAAAAGTGACATCTTAAGCAATTAAAAAATTATAATTGAAATAACTTCCTAAGCATAATGAAAGAGTGGCACAGAAATTTTGGGAGTTAAAAGCAACTTAGAGGGGGAACGACTTAGCTGAATGTGAAAGGAGGAAGCAGTGCCACCTGGAGCGTTGGTGCAGCTCACTGTGTTGCTGTATTTCCTAGGGTGCTATGCAGGAATTCAGGAAGAAGTAAAAAGTAAACCTCTTTTAAAAGTTCAGAGATGGGTTTAAATAATGAGTTGACGAAACTAGAACCAAAATACAAAGTAAAATGATGATATTAAGTAATGACGTGGTATTTATTTATGAGGAACTTACAGTGAAAAATAGAGGAGTGCCAAGTAATTGTTCCTTACTTAAAAATATTTATCCACTTTTGTGAAACAATGTCTTGAAAACAAATATTTTAAAGTAGTTTTGCAAAAGCAAACAAGTGATTTGTTTTATTTGTATCAGTGATTAAAACTAAGTCTGCCTTTTTATACCTATAGAAAATAATTATGTGAAAGCAACATAAAAATGGTAATTATTTTACACAATGATTCTTTGAGTACTGAAGCATGATATACAAATGTTCTTCTCTTAGACTGCAGAACTATAAAAATGACAGTAGTTTATAAAATTAATCAGTAATTTGAAGTATAATCTTTTTGAAAATACTCAGTATTGTGTTTAATTTCATGCTTATTTATAGCTGTTTATTTGACATAATGTGTATATACAATTTAACTGCTCCAAAATTATCGAATATTTTTAAAGTTTTAAGATTAAATAAAGTTAAATTATATTATATTTAATTTTTCATTTATAAAGTCCATGTGATGACATTTAAAAAAAAATTCTACCATCTAGTGGATGATTGACATTAGCTTTGAGATACAGTCTTCCAAACCACAATCTGTATGTGTTTTAAAGACCCATGTTAGAGAACTGTTCATAGAATATGATCCAATTATAAATAAGATATTGTCCATATACAGATTATGATCTAAGATGCATATGAACAGGTTTTTATTAAAACATGGTTTGTAATTATTTTATTTATTTTATAATTTTACAACTCAATATTTTTTCAATAATAGTAGATAGAAATCAATGAGTTAATATATTTAAATGCAAAACACAGAAAATGTTAAATTAATATTAAAATAGACTAAAATTTAAATGTATATATAAATGTGTATATGTACACATGTGTTATGTCTGCATATATCCAGAATTTAAACTCAAACTACATGTTTGAATATGTTTTTGGATTATTACAATTGATCTAGTAATGTGTTTAATCACATTTTTTAATCTATGCTCTTATAGCTTGTCTTTGAATCACTGCACATAAAGACCAAGTGCAAGACTGCATGTACTGAATTTGCTGGGCTGTTTATAATGATTACATAGGGCTTGCATTTCTTGAGGGATTAAATAAAAGTGAAAGGAAAAAACACACTCAAAATCCCAGAGGTAAAATGAGCAATTTTTTAAAAAGATTTTAGAAAATAAGCCTGCCATGTTTGAAGATATTGCCAGTTATACTAAAAATAAATATTATACTAAAAAATTAGTTTCATGTATTTAATCTCATAGTTTGTGGCACAGGGATGTTTTGAAGGACAGATTAAATCCCTATGTCAGATTTTATTATTTGCACTAGACAATGATTTATTTTAAAAAGGAGAGCTAAATTAAAAAATTTAAAAGACAAGACAAGTGTTATTGACATAGGTGCTGAGCTACCGAAACTTTCACTCATTGCTGGTGGGAATGCAAAATGGTATGGTCACTTTGGTAAAACAAACAAACAAAAAAAGTTTAGCAATTTATTTTAAAGTTAAACTATTATATTTAAAAAGTAAAATATTTTGTCCATATCAAAACCTATACAGGAAAGTTTGTATTAGCTTTATTTATAATTGCTAAAAATTAGGAGGGAGAAGTCGAACTGGTGATTAGATAAAAATTGTGAGACATCATACAGTGGATTACTGTTGAACAATAGAAGAGAACAAGCTGTTCAACCATATAACATATATTAATCTACAAGGCACTAGAAGTGTCAGCAGGCAGACTCAAAAGGCTACTTACTAAATAATTCCAAGCAGATAAATATCACCAATTCCCTGTGGTTGGGTGTGTAGAGACTGCTTAAAAAATGGTGGCAAAAGCAAATGTGTTGAGGTTGTGGAACTGTTCTGTATCTTGACTGGGTGATATATAATGTGTCTCTATGTATTTATCAAAACTCATTAGTACTATGCAGTTTAGTGGGTGTATTTTAGTTAGATAAATGGATAAAAGAAATGATGAACAATAGAAATCACATTATCTTGGTGATTGTAAATAATGTTGCCATGAACATAAGGATGCTTGGGTTCCTTCAGATGTATTCTCAATTATGGGATTGCTAGGTTGAAAGGCAGACCCATTTTTAATGTTCTGAGGTATCTCCATACTGCTTTCTACAGTGTCTTCACCAATCTGCATTAGCACCAACAGTGCAAAAGTGTTCCCCTTTCCCCTAATCTGAAATATTAAATCCTTATATAGAAAAATAATCAGTTTTATGGTCTTTAGGTTATTACTAATTTTTATCTACCACAATTTTATCACTATTTGTCAAAGTACTTTCTCACCATATTTTTCTTTTTGTTAAGTAAAAAATAAACGGAAAAAATGGCTTTTGGTAAAGAATCTGATGTTGCAAAAATGTGTATCCATCGATTATGTCATTTGTGTAAAAATTAATCCTTTGAGTGACATTTATAACACTGTAAAAGAAGATGATATTTGTCCTTATTTAAAAATACATTCTAGCCCTGGCTAGTGTAGCTCATCAGATTGAGCATGGGCCTGTGAAGCAAAGAGTCACCGGTTCGGTTCCCAGTCAGGGCACATACCTGGGTTGTGGGCCAGGGCCCCAGTGGGGGACACATGAGAGGCAACCACACATTGATGTTTCTCTCCCACTCTTTCTCCTTCCCTTCCCCTCTTTCTAAAAATAAATAAATAAAACATTTTAAAGAAATAATAAAAAAATAAAAATACATTCTATTTCTAACTTTGCCCTTGTAATATTAGCATAAACTATTTCTTTACTTCTCTTGTCCCTCTTACACTCTATCATTTAGGATATATGCTAAAGGGGACTAAAAGGTAATGTAAAAAATACAATAAAATAAAAAATAAAAATAAATAAAATCAAAATAATTGTGGAGTTTTAAAGATAATGATTTCATTTCTCTTACCTAAAAAAGGATTTTGATGGTTGAATCCCAAGGATGTTCTTGATGTTCCATGGATAGAAGCAACCCATAATCTTCCTGGGGTTTTTGTTGTTGTTGTGTGACTCCTTCTCTGCCTTCCTAGCTGTTTCCATTTTCTGTTTCAAATTGCTATTTCATAGGGGAGAAAAGAATATATATAAAGGTCAAAACACGGACTGTCCAGTTTTGATAATCCCTTTAAGACAGCTTTTTAAAAGCTTCATTCAGTCTTCCTTCCATTCTCTTGGTTATTTTAGCTGAAAATAAAAATATAAAATATCATGTATTAACTGTGCTAATATCAATGTCTTATTAGTCACATTCATCCCTCCTACTGGAAAAAATCACAGAGAGAGAGAGGGAGATAAAAAGAAAACCTTCCATTCAGAACATACTTTTATATTTCTTTTTTTTTTAGATTTTATTTATTTATTTTTAGAGGGGAAGGGAGGGATAGAGGGAGAGAAACATCAATGTGTGGTTGCCTCTCATGCATCCCCTGCTAGGAACTGGCCTGCAACCCAGGCATGTGCCCTGACTGGGAATCGAACCGCGATCATTTGGCTCGCAGGCCCACGCTTAATCCAGTGAGCTATGCCAGCCAGGGCACTTTTATATTTCTTAAAGTTTATGTTCTCTAACTTTGGCTTTGAGAATGTTTGGTAAAACTGCTCAATAACTAAATATAAGCAAACAGTAAACAAAAATGGCAAATGCTCATAGAAGTAATATTTATTCTAGCTTAAACAACTACAATATTTATTAATTATATTGCCTTTTATAATACTATGGGTATTGTGATTTCACAGCTTCTGTAAATGCAGTTAAAATATGGTGGATTATACTTTGTGTTTAAGAAAAATATATTTCCAAGCTGCCGAGTATTTAAACATAATCAACAGGACATCTCGTCATGTGTTCATTACAAGGGACAAACCACAGAGCAGTCAGGATAATCCTATCCTGTTCTCAGAGCAAGATTCTCTCTAGTTTCATTCTTTAAAACAAAATTTTAAGTTATAAAAGTACCTCACATTTAAGCAGCAGATTGAAAACAAACACAAAATATTCTTTGCAAATCCATTAATCTAACCTATATAATAAATCTAAGGAACAAAAGACTAATGTTTTTAATAATTCAAAATTAAAGAACTTGAAACACATTCCTTATCTTTATATTTATCATGGGTTTCAAGTTCTCTGATTTTGAATTGTTAGAAAACATCATAATTTGTTATTACTTAGAATTTTTAATGTTTAGAATTTCCAGGGGGTTTATAATAATATAATTATGTTATGCATTTCAACACTTCTTTTTGTGTGTGTGCTTTATTTATTTACTTTATTGTTCGATTAGAGTTGTCCCCATTTTTTCTCATTACGCTCCTGTACCCACCCTCACCTCCCACATTCAATCTACTCCCCCACCCCATCATCTCTGCCCTGGGGTCCTTTATTCATTCCTCGTCTTGACCTTTCTCCTTCTTTGCCCCATTAACCCCTACCTCTACCCTTTATTTATTGTCACTTTGTTCTTTATTGCCACTTCTCTGGTTCTATTTTGTTCACTTGTTTTTTTTGTTGATTAGGTTCCACCTATAGGTGAGATCATATGATATTTGTCTTCTACCGCCTGACTTATTTCACCTAGCACAATGCTTTCCAATTCCATCCATGCTGTTAAAAAAGGTAGGACCTCCTTCTTTCTTTCTGCTGTGTTGTATTCCGTTGTGTAAATGTACCATGGTTTTTTCATCCATTCATTTACTGATGGGCACTTAGGCTGTTTCCAACACTTGGCTATTATAAATAGCATCACTATGAACATTGGGGTACATAGGTTCTTTTGGATTGGTGTTTCAGATTCTTTTTATAAGCCTTTATTTTTTTAGAGATTTTATTTATTATTTTTAGAGAGAGAGGAAGAGAAGGAGAAAAAGGAGGAGAGAACTATTAATGTGTGGTTGCTCCTCGAGCTCCCCATACTGGGACCTGGCCCGCAACCCAAGCAATATGCCCTGACTGGAAATTGAACTGGCAACCCTCTGGTTCACAGCCCACACTCAATCCACTGAGCTACACCAGCCAGGGTGGTGTTTTAGGATTCTTAGGGTATAAGCCCAGCACTGGAACTGCCAGGTCAAAAAGCAGTTCTGTTTTTAGTTTTTTGAGGAAATCCTATACTGTTTTTCATAGTGGCTGCACCAGTCTGCATTCCCACTGACAGTACATTAAGGTTCCCCTTTCTCCACAACCTGGCCAGCCCCTGTTTGTTGATTTGCTTATGGTGGTCACTCCGATGGGTGTGAAGTAGTATCTCATTGTGGTTTTAATTTGTATCTCTCTGATGGCTATGATGCTGAGCATCCTTTCATATGTCTCTGGGCCCTCTGCATGTCCTCCTTGGAGAAATGTTTGTTTAAGCCCTTTGCCTATTTTTTAATTGGATTGTCTATCTTCCTGGTTTGAACAATTCTTGAATGTCAGGCCCTGATGATCTTGGGTGCTGAGACTCCAAGCTCCGGGATCAGTCCAATGCTGGCAGTTCTGTAAGCACTTACTAAACTGAGCTGACATGACAGAGTTTTTCAATGATGAACACCCCATGAAAGGCTAGAGACTCTTTAAAAGAATCTACTCCTTCCTAAAACTGTGCTTTCTCATTTTAAAATGAAATCATTAGCAGCATGTTATTCTTAATATACTTTTCCATAGGACACACATGCGAGGTTTTTCTTAGATAGTACTTTCAAATATAGTTGCAAGAATTAGCATTATTGTGCTGGTCCACAATGCATATGCTTTAGTTTGTCAAAGTTTTTTTGTCAATTTTGTCACCAAAAATAAAGTATCATACTTTAGGTGTTGAATATTTTTACAGCTGGAAATCACTTCAAATGCCAGTGGAAAAGAAGTATTAATGTCAATGATTGAGACACTGCTTAATATTATACTTACCTGAGAGTCACTTATTTGCAAGCCGCAAATATTCATGGGAGTGACCAAAACCAAAATGTCTTTCTAGGTTTTTCAGGGCAGCAGGAAATCCTGGTATTCACTCATAGCAGATGATGTAGACAGGCCTTGGCAGAGTCAGATCCAAAGACAGTTTAATTTCAGAATGTAGAGATAGACCAATCACAAGTCAAGCACAGGCTGGCCAGTCTAAGGTATCGAAATGAATACAGATGATGGGGGCATCAAGACCAGTTCTATGGGGACTGCTATTGCTTTGTTCACTCTCATAATAATTCTCTATATTCAAGACAAAGTTCTTACCTTAACATCTGGGAAGGATAGGCTTAAAGGAATCTTGGTATTGTATTGGAATTGAATTCTACTTGGAGAGAGAGAGACAGTGAGTTTAGTTGTACAGGCATTTATCTCCAATTTTTCACTCAATTAACATATGCTTAGAAGTGAGCATAAGATTTTAGGCTGTCATATGTACCTTGAAGATCTCTGATAGTGTAAATATGACAAAATGCTGAGTGCAATTCTTATGTTTAAGCCACATATTTTAACAAAAATGGTCCTCAAACTAAGCCAATTACAGCATCTAATTCTTAACAAAAGAAAGAATAATCTGTTTCAAACTAAGAGGAAAACCAGCTGGGTTAAACTTGTTGTGGGATGGATTTATTGTAGGAGTTCAAGGTCATGGATTCATAAACTATTCAAGAATAACTGTGGTATGAGATTTTCTTCTACATTGAATTAAGAATGTATAACTCCCACCCTATATTCTAATAATATAAGGTATTCAAGGAGAGCAACTGTAAATGATAAATAGATGAATAGCCAGTCTGAAATAGTGGTTTGTATTCCAGGTCTCTAAATAAAATTCAATGGGAAAAAGAAATGCAAAACATAAATATCTGTCTTGTCAGCAAGATTGACTAAAACATCTCAGTGGCCCTAGAGGTTTAGCCTAGATTTTGACAGGATCTTTATTGTTGACAGAGGGCTGCATTAAACAGCCCACATGTTTGTCAAAATAAAAGGTGCATAGTATAGACAATGTAGATCAAGTTCTTAAACACTTTATTATTATTTTAGAAATTTCATTTGTTCATTTATTTATTCGTGTATTCCATTAACCTCTATTTGATTATTTGTTATGCATCATGCACTATTCTTGACACCTTGGAACAGCAATGAATCAGATAGCTAAGCGTACCTTCTTAAAGGATTCTTACATTTTATGTTTAGGAATTCAGACAAATAATTCAACAAAACCAAAGGCAAATAAATAAACAAGCAATTTTAAATAACAATAAAATGCTTGAACAAATAGGAGTGAGTTAGGGAAGGTATCATCCCAGGAGATAAACTTGGAGTACACACATGAGGCATGACTAGTAATGGAACTGCATAATTATTTGGTCTCTTAGTAAATAGTATATTAGGAGTTGTAAATGATGGAGGAGTCTGTTCACTAATTGGAACAAAATAAATGTTTGGAGCCATATCTCCTTTAACCTTCACTGGGTGAATTATTGCCTTTATATATTCAAATTTTCATATACAAAGTGAACTTTGAAAGGGAAATATAATACTTTTTGTTATCTCGGTTTTCTTTACTCTCTTTTTTTTGTTGTTATAGTAGCATGGGCTATATCCTGTTATAAACAGAACTATATGTAACTATTATCTTTAGTATCTATTCTAAATAACTTTATTATTTAATATGGGATGAAAATAATTCCATACAAATTTTATACATAACAACTAAATTAAATATCATAACATAAACAAGATAAATGTAACTATAAAATCTGTACTCTTTTTTCCAGAAAAATATGGTTTAAATCATAATTTCAAATTATTCCAAGCTATAATGCAATTCTTTTAAAATGCAATGGCTTTGGTTAGGGATTGTCTTCAGATAAATTTTTAAAATTACAGTTCAAAGGAAAATATATTTTCCAATGTTCACATAGGAAGAAAAATAACTAATAAAAGTATTGATGAAATACAAATACTTGAAATTTTATTTATAATTAATGAATAAGAATACTTATAAAAATAACCAATACAACTAATAATTTTTACACAATTTCTAAAATGTTATTGGATTTCCTTCCACCAGAAAAGTAAAATAATAACATTCTTTGAAGTACACTCAACAAAGGATAAATTTTATTGATCGAAAACTCAACATTGTTTTGGTTTTGATTATTTTGTTCTAAGAAAGCAAGTATTTGATCATGTGGCCAATTCATTCAAGTTGCATGAAATAAGTAACAGTGTAGATAATTTGAAGGAAAAACAACTGTTGGTATGCCTACATTCAGACATAGCTTATCTTCACATATGCTTTACAAAAAGAACTAATTTTGAGGAAAATTAAAACAATTATGTAAAAATCATACTCAGAACTTTTAATTTTGTCTGAAATATATCAAAACAGAAAATTCAATTAAAATATCTACTATATTCTCCATCATCCCCACTTTTATAAATATTGTTGGCTTCACCAGTTTTAAAATAAACTCTATTTGGAATATAACAGAAAGCATGAAGCATATACCTTCTAGTTTTGTCTCATGACTGATTTTCTCTTCTTTTCCATGAATGATTCTAACCTTTACCTGAGGCATCATAATCTGTCATCATGGAAATGGTAACATATGCCAGCATCCCACTGCTTGTGTTCAATTTGCAAACAGTATGTGAAAGTTTGTCAAATTCATATGTTTTCAGCAGGATACTTTGTCACCATCTTATGGGTTAAAATGCCACCACATCTACTGCTGCAGTTTTCCCAGCAGAAAACAGGTGTGTACTGATTGCACCGTCAGCAGGGATACAGCAGTTTTGTCTCTTCCTTACCATATTATTATAACGTAAAGTAACAGCTAAAATATGGCAACAAGCTGACATATAGTGAACTGGAGGTAAAGTTTCCAGGTGTTCCTGTAGTTCTCAACATGAATGGGCACAAACATTTGATTTTCCTCATTTAATGATAGCATTTTGCTTATTGCTTGTTTTAGGAGAGTCTACATTTTTTACAAACATATACAAGGTCTGTCCAGAAGGTATCCAGCCAAGTAATATGAAATATACAGACATTTATTGAAGAAGACACAAGATACAAGAAATACCGTACATTGGACAGTGATGTCCCAGCTCCCTTCAAAGTAGGTGCCTTGGGACCTACACAGTTCTCCCAAGTACCACCAACTGCCCCATTGTATTTACCTGAATTTCATGGATGGTCTGAAATTTCTTCCCTTTCAAAAGTGATTTTAATTTGGGGAAAATCCAGAAGTCACAGGGTATCAAATCTACGCTGTAGACGGGGCTGAATCATCTGCATGATTTAATGTTTCACCAAGAAACTCTGCAGGAGACAGGATGCATGAGCAGCCACTTTGTCGGGATGAAGCTGCCAATCACCAGTTGCCCATAGTTGCAGGTTTCTGAATCATCTGAGTAGCTCCTATGGAGGAATATTTAAGCTTAACACAAAATTTGATGCAGATTCCTTGCTCTACTTGCTCAGTTATTTCGAATGCAAAGGTCATACAGGACACATGCTCCCTCGATGGCATCTACTACCCCCACTGATTAGTACAGTGAAGTTGTCGTTGTTCATGCATTCAAGAGTACTCTCCTTGGTTGCCAGTTTATACTGATGTGGTGCAAATCATTCTCATTATATTAACATTGTCTGGACTTCTGCAGACAGACCTCATAAGGGAAATATGGACTATAGCTAATCGTTTACTCCATATATTTATTTATATTAATAATGTTATTCCTTCCCTAGACATATTTGTAATTTTTAAAAGTGGATTAATAGGAATATAGGGTTTTTAAGTATGAACACTTCGGTTTTAGGCCAAGTCTAAATGAATAACATATTACTTTTGAACTATACAATATTATTTTTATTTCCTTATAACATGTAATGCATTTAAGTGTTGTTAACTAATATAGGTTTAGCAATGTGAAAATATTATTTTAGGGTGTGACTTATTGATTCTGAATGCTATTATACATATAATTACTGCCTGCTATAATTAATTGCAAGGAAAATTAATTTTCTGGAAAAGGTTAATTTGTAAAATAATAAATTACAACTTTAACATATTTCAAAATATATTATATATTAAAACCATTAATAAATGTTTGTGTAGAGCAAAATAAAATTGAAAAACATATGAAGCTCTGTATCTCAATAAAATGAAGAGGCATAATTAAATGAAAGAGTGAAAAATAAAAAAAATGATGGTTATTTGGACCCATAAATTAGCATACTAAGATTCTGTTGTGATTTGTAGTACTGATTTTGAGGAAGACAAACGTGTTTTGAAACATCTCCACATTATGTTTGTGTTTTAAGGATATGGTAAAAATTTATTAAAACAGCCATATAGAAAAAAAAATCTTAGACATGGATTTTTATTTGTTTAACTTGTATTTCTTGAGTACTTACTGAGTGGTAACTCTACAAAGCATCAATAGTCTATACAGACACAGATGTAAATCATCCTGACACTGACTTTAAAGATGCTTTAATGGAGGTAAGCATAAAATGATGTGAAAGCTTGTAGGTAAGACTCAAACTCTCCTGGCAATCAACCCAGGCTTTTTGTCTTGCCCACTCCCCTAAGTGAGGCCTGACCTCCCTCTCCCCAAATTCCTCAAACCAGCTTCTATTTTATGTATCAATCAAGTTTTATCTCAGTCTTTATGTTAAAGAATTCTTCAAGCTATATGTGTACTTTGAAGCTTAATCAAGTATACTGTTTTATAAAGTTTAACGGTGGACCTAATAGCTGGCACAGTGGAAGTGGTGGCAGCTAAGCCAGCAACAATGTGTGCCATGTGTTGAGGTCATTGTGTCCAAAGCACTTCCTGACAGTGTACAGGTGTAACCTCTTCTGACTGTCACAGAAACATAGGTAATAAAATGGAGTGGAAACTGAAGTTCAAAGCCGTTCTACATCATGCTCTATCTACTAGCAAATCAAATATCCACATTAATATTTTCTCCAAAGCCTAAGGTATTGATTAGTACACTACCGCTTCTTCAGTATAATATTAAAGTATTGTGATATTGTAATACAGTAAGATATGTATATTTGGTCTTCATCCTGATAACTAGTACAGAGTTCCTAGAACCCTTGTAATTTCCTGATAACAATGAGGGGAGCATCTTTCATTATTCATGACAAGCTCTTTCCACCATTCCTAACTGTATGCTAATTAGAGCACTCTTGGTGGGCCTTTTCATAGCTTCAGGAGGGAAGCTGGTTGCCAGAAGAACCATCTGTATGATTAGAGGGTTGGAACTTCAGTACCAATCCCAGACCTCCAGGGAGGAAAGATCTGAGGACTGTGTTCAATCACAAATAGGCAGTAATTTAATCAATCAGACCTACATAACAGAATCTTTATAAAACCCTAAATACAAGAGTGTAGAGAGCTGTGGGATTGGTGGACAAACAGAGGTCCTGAGAGGGAGGCTGGTGTGCCCAAAGAGGACATAAAGGCTCTGCAGCCCATCTCATATGTTTTGCTCTATAAACTTCTTCCATTTGGCTGTTACTTAGTTGGTCCTTTCTAATAAACTAGTAACAGTAATAGTAAGTAAAGTGCTTTGCTGAGTTCTGTGAACCATTCTAGCAAATTACAGAAACAAGAAAGGGGGTCATGAGAGCTTTCATGAGTATAGGAGGCCCAGACCTGGCAGTCTTGTGAGACTGGGGCCTTCATCCACAGGATCTGCTCTAGCTCCAAACAGTCTCTAGAGAGTTGAAGAATTGGCTGATGTGAATAAAAACACATACATTTGGTGTTAGAAATATTAAGGTTGTTTTGCCTATTTTATTATTTGAATTTAATCTTTATTGTCTTTTTCCATTACCTTTTAGTCCTCTAAAACTCTCCTACCCCCAACAATCCCCACACTGCTGTCTAAGCCCTTGAGTCCTTTTTCCTTTTTGATCAATCCCTCCATTCCCAAACCTCATTCCCCCCTCCAACTAGCTGTATAAATCATTCAAGTTGATCCTCATGGACTTTTTTCCCAAAAGTTGGATGTGTCTGTGTGAGTGTGTGTAATACTACAGCCAACATTATATTTAAAGGTGAGAAACCTGAGGCTTTCCTACGAAGATCAGGTACCATGTAAGGTGTCCTCTCTCACCACTCTTTCCAACATGATACCAGAAGTTCTTGCTTATTCAATAAGACAGAAATAAAAAAGACCAAAATATGTACAATGGGAAGGATGATAAAAACTGTCTATCTTAACAAATGATATGATTGTCTATATAAAAAATCCTACAAAGCCCTGGCTGGTGTAGCTCAGTGGATTGAGCATGGGCCTTCAAAGCAAACGATCGTGGTTTGTTTCCCAGTTAGGGAAAATGCCTGGGTTGCAGGCCAGTTCCCAGCAGGGGACTCATGAGAGGCAACCATACATTGATGTTTCTCTCCCTCTCTCTTTCCCTTCCCCTCTAAAGATAAATAAATAAAATTTTTTTAAAAGTATTTTTTAAAAAACCTAAAGAATTGACAAAAGAGTGCCTAGACTGAAAAAAAGTGATTAGAGCAATGTTGCAGGACACATTAAAATACAGAAGTCAGTTGCTTTTCAATATACCAACAGTGAACAAGCTGAAGTTGAAATTAAAAACACCATTGAGGTTGGCACTTCCTCAAGATTAAATATTTAAATATAATTCTAAAATAATATATATGAGGAAAACTACAAAGATCTAATGAATGACATCAAAGAACTAAGTAAACAGACATATTCATATTCATGAACAGAAAGTCTCAATATTTTCAATAGGCTAGTTTTTCCAAAATTGATTCATAAATTCAGTACAATTCCAGAAAAATCCCAGAAAGTTATGTTGTATATATCAATAAACTGATCCTTAAGTATCATATTTTGCCATGTATAATGCACACATTTTTGCCTAAATTTTGAGGGAAAAATAAGAATACACATTATATATTGCTATAATTATTACAAACCATGGGTATAATAATGGATATAATAATCCCCCATATAATGCACACAAAAACGTGGGTGCACATTATGCATAGCAAAATATAGTAGATAGGATAAGGAGTGAAAAGACCCAGAACAGCTAACACAATATTGAAGGAGAAGAACAAATTTGGAGAACTAATACCATGGTAGTTCAGAACTATCCATAAAGCTGCAGTAATCAAGCCTTGGTGTGAAAATAGACAAACAGATTAATGAAACAGAACAGAGAGCCCATACATATTGCCTACCAATATTTGACAAAGGAGCAATGCCAACAAAAAAGAGTAAAGATAGACCCTCAACAGTTGTTGCCTGAACAACTGAAAATCACATGCAAAAAATTAATCTAGACCCACACACACTTCACAAAAATTAATTCAGCATGGATCTATCTAAATGTAAAATGTAAAACTATAAAACTCCTAGAAATATAATATAGATGTAAAGCTAGATGACCCAGGTATGGTGATGTCTTATTAGCAACAACATCAAAGACACAATCCATGAAATAAATAACTATCAGGTGGACTTCAATATGACTGAACACTTCTGCTCTGCAAAAGACGTATTAAGAGAATTAGAAGAGAAGCCAGAGACTGGGAGAAAATATTTGCAGCAGATACATCTAAGACAGGACTATTATCCAAAATATACAAAGAACTCTTAATACTCAACAGTAAGAAAATACAAACAACCTGATTAAAAATGGCACAAAAACCTTAACAGATACCTCACAGTAGAAAATATGCAGATGACAAATAAGCATATTATAAGATGCTCCAAATAATATGTCATCAGGGGAATGCAAATTACAATGAGATACCACTGCACCCCTATTAAAATGGCCAAAGTCCAGAAGATTGACAATATCAAATGCTAATGAGTATGTGGAGCAATAGAAAATCTCATTCATAGCTGTTGGGAATGCATAATGTTACAGGCACTTTGGAAGATAATTTGGAGTTTCATATAAAACTAAACATACTCTTGACTTATGATCCAGCAATCATACTCCTTAGTATTTACCCAAAGGAGCTGAAAATGTATGGCCATGCTAAAACCCACACATAACATTACAGTAGCTTTATTCATAATTGCAAAACATGGAAGCAACCAAGATATCCTTCAGTAGGTGAACTGGCAATTAAACTGTGGTAAATGCATCCAGATAGTGGCATACAACCACTGTTGAAAAGAAATGTGCTATGAAGCCATAAAGAGACATAGAGGAAGCTAACAGTGTATATTACTAAATGAAAGAAGTCATCTGAGAAGGCTGCACACATACAGGAGGATTCCAACTATATGACACTCTGGAAAAGGCAAAACTATGGAGGTAATATGATCATTGTTTACCCCAGGTGTAATGAGGAGGAGAAGAACAGGCAGAGCACAGAGGATTTTTAGGGCAATGAAAATACTCTGCATGATATAATGATGGGTGGATGTCCATAATTACATATTATGCAAATGTATAAATATATGTCTGTCATTATACATTGTCCAAATGTATAATACCAACAGTGAACCCTAAGGTAAATGATAGATTTTGGGTAATTTTAATGTATCAATATAAGTTCACCTTGGTTTAAGAGAAGTATCATTCTGTTAACTAAACTTACTGTGGTTGCTATTTCACAATGTATACAAATATCAAATCAGTATATATTACAACTACAAGTAACACACTGTTGTATATCAATTATACTGTATTTTAAAAAATACACCATGCTAGTGAGGGATGTTGATAAAGAGGGAGGCTATGCATGTATGGGAGAAAAAAGTATGTAAGAATCTTTGTACCTTTCTCTCAATTGTTATGTGAAACTAAAACTGATCTTGGAAATTGAAATCTTTAAAAAAAATGTGATGGTGCATTCACCAAAGGAGCAGCATTCCAAAATATAGCTTTATAAGTTGTTTTTACTTATTTATTTATTTATGTTTTGGGTACAGTTATCCAATCACTAATAAGGCATACCGCCATAGAAGCATAATTTCAGTAAAATTACAGAACATTTCATTCACCACAGAAGTTCCCTCTGTACCCCTGTAATCAACTCCAACCCCCACCTCTAACACCTGGCAATTATTAATCTCTCTCCTGTCATAATTATAACTTCAGAGAAAGTCATGGAGACTCATTCAGCATGCAACTCTCTAAATCTTATTTATTTCCCATAATTAATCTATCTATATTCCATCCATGTTGTTGAATGCATCATTATTAGCTCATTCTCTTTTATTCTTGAATAATATTGAATTATATGAATAGATACAGTGAAGATTACTAATTATGAGATAAAGTTTCTTTACATCTAGTTTTTTTGTAATTATGAATGAATCTGCTATAAACATGTGTGTACAGGTTGTTTTGTGGTTGTATATTATTATTTCTATTGAAGAAATACCAAGAAAGAACATTACTACATTGGATTTCTTGCCCCAGTCCTAGAAGCAGCGATTTTCCCAAGAAACTTCATTCCATTTATGGAGAAGAGAAATAGAAACCAAGATCTGGATACAAGGTGTGTTCATTTTTATTGAGGTGTCCATTCTTGGTCTTCTGTATTGACAGAGCAAGGAGATATATGTGGATCCATTAACCCATGTAAATAAACATATCTATAAACATATCTGTAAATAACCATCTATGTTTATATTGAGTTAAATATGAATTCATACTAATGTCTTCAATGATAACTCATTATTACATCTCCAACAACAAATCATTATTACGTAAATAATTGTAGCCCCCTTCCCTTGCATATTTGTAACTTCCCAGTGCAACTGTGCAAAACCTGGCTCCCATAATCCAATGTCCATTACTTGATTGTTCAAGCCAGTATACGTATAGAGTGCATTCAGAATTGTTTACCGGTACCCTCACAAGAGACAATTTTATCAACTAAAGTATAATGTTTATGTACAATTTTTTTGCCTTTTGTTTAGTAATTCCACCCATTTCCAAAACTACATAGGTCAATCCTTTGCTCTAAACCCATTAGTGAGGTTTTCCATACATTTATAACACATATAGAATTTCACCATAGTCTGAAGTCTCTCGGATCCTCTATCTAATTGATTTATTTTTAAATGTGCATCCACTAAGTTTTTGTGATATCAGTTTCTATGTGTTTTGAAAAAATTTTCACATACCTATCATTACAATTTTAAAAAAGTGCAATATTCCCTAAAATTTATCACATATATCAGCTATTCAATTCCTTTGACGCCCTGCCCCTCCCCCAATTCCATATCAGATACTTCTCTGTTCAGAGTCTCTATAGGTTTGCCTTTTCCAGTGAACTAGAATGTTGCCCTTTGCGAAATAGCCTTTTTTTTTTCCACTGTGCAATAAGCACTAAAATTCACTCATGCCTTTGCATGGTTTTACAGCCTATTCCTATTACCTGCTGAATAGTGTTCTCTAATACGGCTGTGCTATGATTTGTTTACCCATTTATATACGGAAAGGCATCTTGATTGCCTCTGAATTTTGACACCAGTGAATAAAGGTGATATATATCCTTATGCAGGTTTCTATGATGAAATAAGTATTCAAATCAGTTGGGTAAATAGCTTCCCAAGATTTTGTTGGCATTACTTTGAATCTGTAGATTAAGTTGGAAAGAATTATCATCTTAAACATATTGAGCCTTCCAATCTGTGATCATGAAATATGTTTTGATTTATTTGGATCTTTTTTTATTATTTTTATCATTGTTTTGTAATTCTTTGCATGCATCTAGTACATGTTTTGTTAGATTTACACCTACGAATTTATTTTTCATAGATGACAGCAATTTTAATTTCAAATTCCAATATTTATTATTGAAAAATAATAAAGATATCGACTTTATGTATTAACCTTATATTTGCCTATTAGTTCCAGCTCTTGTTATGTAGAATCCTTGGTATTCTCTACAGTTAATCAGGTTTATATCTTTTAGTGATTTGATCTCAAAGTTGAGGACATAAGTTTGTTTGCAGATTTCATTATTATCTTTTAAATGTCCACCTAAACCAGTGATAGTGGACACATGGACTTTCATTTATAATATTAGTAATTTGTGTCTTCCCTATTTTATTTTGATTAGCCTGTGTAAAGTTTTATCCATTTTACTGATCTTTTAAAGAAACCAGCTTTGGGGTTCATTGATATTTTTCCTATTATTGGTCTATTTTTAAATTAATCTATTTGCTTATATTAATTTATTAATTTTGCTTGCATTAAGCCTAGGTTGCTCTTCTTCCTCTAATTTAAAATGTTGGAAGCTTCTCCTGCCTTATTCAGGTTTAACTGAGCATTTAATATTATTTCATTTTATCTCCTCTTTTAGACTCTCAATTACATACTTTAAAAATGCTTTTAGCAGCCCTGGCTGGCGTTGCTCAGTGTTTGAGCACCAGCCTATGAACCAAAGGGTCACCAGTTTGATTCTCAGTCAGGGCACACGCTTGGGTTGTGAGCCAGGGGCCCAGGTGGGGGCATGAGAGAGGCAACCACATATTGATGTTTCTCCCCCTCTCTTTCTCCTTCCCTTCCTCTCTCTCTGGAAATAAATAAATAAAATCTCTAAAAAGTGCTTTTAGCAGTTGCCTAAAAGTTCCCCATATACACTTTTAACTGACCTCCAGTCCCCATCAAGTAGCAGTGTATAATAATATCACATGTTGCGTAAGTACCTCTAAGAGTGCATGTCCAACTTCTTTGTCAGGTCACTTGTGCCACTACTGTTGTTCATTTCACTTATCCACATGCTGTTATGACCCAATACTTTCTTACTGTTATTTCTTTAAACATTTATTATTCAGGTCAATTAAAAATCAATCTGAACTAAAAGAAAAAAGAAAATGCTTTTTTTTACCTTTATGTATTTTCCCTGAAAATTTTCTGTTTCTATGTAGAACCAATTTTATGACCTATAACATTTTCCTTTTGACTGAATTTTTATTAACATGTTTTGCAGGGCAATTGTACTGGTGATAATTTACACGTTTTTATTCCTTTGAGAAAATAATTGCCCCTCACTTTTGAAGGAAAATTTTTCCAGATATCAAATTCTAGGGTGGCAGTCTTCTTTCATCTCTTTAAATATATCATTCTACTCTTGCTCATCTGGCTTCTGATGAGACGTTCTTTGTAATTCAACTTTAGGTAAGGTATATTGTTTTTTCCTGCCCTCTGACTTCTTCAAGATTTTTCTTATCTTTATTTTTCTGCTGTTTCAATATGATATGCCTAAATGTAATTTGAGGTTGTGTTTAATATTTGTTGTGGCTGAGTTTAATCTTTAGTGTGTGCCAAAAGCTTCTGATTCCTACAGTATCCTTGATTTTGTCAGCCCTCTGGACTTTGAGCTGCCCTAAGTACTTCTCAGACAGAGTCTATGCCTATAGCTTTTCCCGTTGTAAAGTACTGTTATACAGGAGCATGGTTATTGTGATAACGAGGTGTGGAGGAGGGAGAGGATTCTATAATCAATCTTAAAATTACATCTCAGCATTTTGTTGGATCTATTTCTCTGGGCTGTGATCTTTACATGTGTTTCTCCAGAAGTGTAGTTTTCTCTACTACCCTTTCATCTCAGCATTTCCAATCCATTTCTCTGAGGTCCTGACCCTTCTTAATTACATTTACTTTACTCACCTTAAGTGAGACAAGAATGCTAGGGGATACTCTAGAAGGAAACATTTTCTCTGGCTGGGATATGTCTTTTCAATGGAGAGTAGGCCTTTTTTTTATGAAGAAGTCTCTAGGAATGTATCTGAAAAGTAGCAATTATTTTTCCCCTCCAACTGCCAGAGCCATGAGGTCATCTTTCTCAAATATTCACTTTAACAACGCGGTGGAGTTGCCTTGGCCAGCTGGCTGAGCTGGTTGAAATATCATCCCGTATAGCAAAAGGCTGCAGGTTCCACTCCCCTGTCAGGACACACCTAGGTTGAGGGTTTGGTCTTAGGTCTGGATAGGTGCAGGAGGCAACCCATCAAAGTTTCTCTCTCACATCAATACTTCTCTTTCTTTCTCTTTAAATCAGTAAACATCCTCGGGTAAGGAGAAAGAAAAAAAAAAAAACAGGAGAAAGGGAGAAAGAGAGGGGGAGAGAGAGAGAGAGAGGAAGGAAGGAAGGGAGGGAGGGATGGAGGGAGGGACGGAGGGAGAGAGAAACATGGTGAGGTTTCTGAAGACAAAAACCAAGAAGCATGCAGCACCTTTATGAACATGGGCTGCGGGAGTGTCTCATTTCCACATTATTCCACACTCAGTGTTCAGCTGTTCATCAACGTTACCATTTAGGTGTTCTTATCAGTTTATAGCTGCAGGGCTTTTGCTTTTGGAAAATCTCAACTACTACTCTGAGGATGCACCTGTCCAGATTTCAGATTGGTGGTTTTTCTGCAACATTAGCTGTCTGAAGAGTTCAATAAAATTAATTAATTTTCATTTTGTCCAGATTTTTCTTATTGTAAGAATGAGAGTGATGACTTCCAATATACTGATGCATGGGAACTGAAATAGAAATCATACCTCATTGCCTTCCTCTCCTACACCATTGGGCTTGCTTATTGCATTATGAGTTTTGAGAGGTTTTCTCATTGTACACAAAAGTCCTCTACTAGATATGTTATTTGCAAATATTTTTATTGGACAGTATTTATTATTTATTATTATAATCTCGTGACTTTTGAAGAACTTTTTAAAAATTCAATGAAGCCCAAGGGTTTTGTTTGTTTGTTTTTCTTTTGTTTTGGTTTATTCTGGTGGGGGGGGGTCACATCCAACAATTTTTTCAAATCCCTAGCCATGAATATTTTTTCTATGATTTCTTCTAAAAGACTTACCATTTTCCTTTTTATTTTAATCTCTAATCTATGTCAAGTTTTTTGTTTTTTTACAGAGTGAAAAAAAATTCATGAAACAGGTTTGTTTTGGGCATATTATTTCTTTTTCTGGTGTACTTTGTTCCTTTTTATAGATACACATTTCCGACTGCTATTATTTCCTTTCTTCCTGAAGAAATTTATTCAATAATTTATTTAGTGTGGGACTGTTGGGGAGAAATTGTTTGTTTTTGTTTATCTGTAAAAATCTTTATTCTGTCTTTCTTTTTTTTTTTAAGAATTTACTTATCTATTTTTAGAGAAAGGGGGAGGGAAGGAGAAAGAGAGGGAGAAAAACATCACTGTGTGGTTGCCTCTCACACGGCCCCAACTGGGGACCCAGCCAGCAACCCAGGCATGTGCCCTGACTGGGAGTCAAACTGGCCACTGCAGGCCCTAGCTCAATGCACTGAGCTGCACCAGCCAGGGCTGCCTTTCTTTTTGAAAGATACTTTCGTTTGATGTGAAATTCTGAGTACCCTTGGTTTTTCTTTTTAGTATAATAAAAAACACAGATTTCTTGCTTGTTTTCAATGAGCCATCTACTGTCAATCTTACCTTTTTCTTTAATGTATACATGATGTGTCTTTTTTTTTCTCTGTCTGTTTTTAAGATTTCTTCTTTACCATTGGTTTTGAATAATTTAATTATAATGTGTTGTTATATCATGTTCTTGAGGATTCTTGTTCTTGGGGTTCACTGAGAATCTTTGAAAACCTTTCCATCATTGTTTCCTCACATATTTTTCTACACGGCCACACTTTAGAAACTTCACTTACATATGTTTTAACAATCTGGAAGTTCACGGTTTCTTTTTCATTATTTTTTATTTTGTGTATTGTTTTAGTAGTTTCTATGTTTGATTTTGAAGAGTTTCTACTACTAGATCTTCAGGTTTTCTAATCTTTTATTTCTTCAATGTTTAACTGATATATAGTTCATCCCAGGTTGTGTGGCCATCTGTAGATGTTATATTTGGCTTTTTTTATATTTTTATGTTTCCACAGAATTTTCTGAACATATGTATTATACTTACAATGTCATTTTTTCTAACTTCCATGTCAATTATAGGTATGTTTTGATAGACTGATTTTCTTTTCCTATTCATGAGTCATATTTACCTATATCTTTGCATGCCTGTGATTTTTGACTGAATGGCATACATTGTGAATATTATCATTTTGGTTGCTGAATATTTCTCTACTCTCTGATGTAGTTAATCTATCTGAGAGTACTTTAATCCTGTCATGTCTTGCTTTAAAGTTTTGTCATCAGGGTAGTATCAGTATTTATCCTAGGATAAAATATTCCCTACTATAGAAAACAGATCTTTCTCTTTACTCATTACCTCATGAATTATGAGATTATTTTTTCTAGTCTGGCTGGTAGGAACAGGCTCTGTAAGCTGTTTTGTAAGTGTTGGGCTCTTGTTGTCTATAATTTTCCAAATAGTATTTCCCTAATCTTGGGTAGTTGCATCACATGCATGCACTAATCAATATTCTTCAGAACAGTCAGGAGGGTCCCTCTATTGATCTCTGGAGTTCTGTCTTTCAAAGCTGTGTCTTGCTTTATTTGTGCATTTGTTTGTTTGCCATTTAGAGTTCTCTGAATTTCTTAAACTGTGGATTATTGTCTTTTATTATTACTGAAATATTTTCAGCTATTTCTTCAAATATTTCCTCTGACTCTTTATATTCTCTTTTATTTCTAGGATTCTAATTACTTTTATATTAAGGTATATAATATTGCCTTATATCATCTTCATGATTATATTAAATATTATGATAATGATTGATGATGATTTTTATTTTTTCTCCTTTTGTTTCAGTTTAAGTAATACATATGAATGTATCTTCAGATTTACTGATTCATCCCTCAGCTGCATTCCTACTGCTGCTCACCTGACAAAGAAATTTCATGCATATCTTATATCACAGTTTTGTTTATGTGTTTACCATTTAATCTCTTAGTATATGAGGTCTGTCTGGAAAAATTCCAACTATTATTATTACAACAAGAATGGTTTGCATTCATGTAACCTAGCAGTCAAGGGGAGTGCACTGAAATGTGCATGCCTGAACAAAGATGACTTCACTGTACTAGTCAGTGGCAGCAGTAGATGCCATTAAGTTAGCATGTGTATCTTGTAGCCCTCACATTCAAAATGACTGAGTAGAGCAGTGAATCTGCAGCAAATTTTTCTGTAAGCTTGAACATTCCTTCGTGGAAAGTATTTGGATGATTCAAAATGCCTCTACTATGGGCACGTGCTAACTGGCAGCTTCATCACAACAGTGTACCTGCTGATGCATTACATCTCATGCAGAGTTTTTTGGTGAAATATCAAATCATCCAGGAGACTCAGAACCTCTACAGCCCAGATTTGGTGCCCTGCAACTTCTGCCTTCTTCCAAAACTAAAATCACCTTTGAAAGGGAAGAGATTTCAGGAAAATACAGTGGGGCAGCTGATGGCCACTGGGAGAACTGTGTGAGGTCCCAAGGTGCCCTGTCTGAAGGGGACTGAGGGATCATTGCCCTATGTACTATGTTTCTTGTATCTTGTATCCTCTTCAATAAATGTCTCTATTTTTCATATTACATGGCTGGTTACTTTCTGGACAGCTCTCATAATAACTAAAGTTATTTTAATGTTCTTGTGTATAACTGAACATAAATAAGGTGATATATTCAATGTTTCTGATACAATTAACATGAAAAATTAAACAAACCCTCAAATGTATAGTGCCACTCTTTATGTTCTAAAATGACACTGTGAAGTAGAATTTCTGCAATAATGAAAATGTTTAGTTTGTGAGTTAATAGCCACTTATACCTAGACAGTGTTTGAAATGTGGCTAGTGTGACTGACAAGCTGAATTTTAAATTTTATTTAATTTTAATTAAATTTAAATAGCTACATTGAGCTGATGGCTATCATATTATTATGATTTTAGAATTTATAAAATCTAAACATATTCTTATTAGTTTCAATTAAAAATTTAAATCAGCACAAATTATTTCACTATATACTGGGGTATATATAAAGAAACTGTTATAAAGCTCTTAATAAACCCATCATGTAAAGGGTCAGTCTAGATATCTTCACAACTAAGACTTGGTCAAGCATAAGCAATAATCTCTTATGTCTATATATAACAACATTGATGATCACTGACAAACTAATTATTTTTTCATAATAAAGATAGACAGATTGCACAACAGTTCAGAAAATCAGATACTTTACTTATCTATATTATTCCTAGAATAAAGAATCCCTGGAACTTTGGGTTATTATGGGGCTTATTCTCCTACATTTTGAAATGTAAATGAATTTACAAAGCATAATTGCTTGAAATAAAGGGATAAACTTATTTTATCCCTGCACTCACTTTTAAAATATTTGTAACTAATGTCATAATCCAATATAGGGAGATCAAATTGGAAGTTAGAAATGATGTCGTGACTTCTTGTGCAGCTGTCTTGAGCCTCAGTTCTTTGAGTGATGGTGTCTTCTTGTGTGAATTGGAGACACTACTCATCCACCTCACAGAGCTGCAATAGTGCAAAGGAACTAGACATATTTCGAAGATTATGATTTGTTTTGTTTAGTTCAAAATAAGCCCCAGGATTCTGAAATTACAACTCAATATAAACATTGACAACATGAAATGTTTACTTTTATTTTTTGTGTATATTATATGCATAGCACAAAACATTACATATACATTTTAATTATAAAAATTCACATCTATGTGATATTACCTCTAAAATACATGACCAAATCTCACTTAAGTAGCTTCCTTTTTAATCATTTATACTAGAAAATGTAGGGTAGTGAAAGATAATTCAGATATCCATGAACTGAATCTAGTTATCATTTTGCAGGTTTGGCCCATTCACCCCCTACTGTTCTTCTACATTATTTCAACTAGATGAGGTAGTGTACACACTATTGGTAATTTAGAAAGCTGATAATGGATGCATTCCATTTTAACATTACAGCAGGAAGCCCTTGTCTGGCCTCTTACAGTTCATAGCATTGTTACTCAATGTAACACCAATTAACACATAAGTGATAGAGTTTCAGTTTCTAGGTAAAAACTAGAAATCTTCCTTTCATGCCTCTGAACTGGAGCCTGTGCAGTTAAGATATTTAATCAGCTGAAAGCCCAGGGCATGCACTTGTAGTTTTGTTATTATTTATAATTGGATGTAGTACTGCTGTTGCGCCAAACCTTACTGGCATCATTTGTATAAGGTTTAATGGTTTCTGGTCCTGCTCCTAGCTCCTCACTCACCAGGCTATTCTGCTATATTGTGGGAGAGTGATTTAAAAAGATTTGTGACTGAAGTCAATAGGGGTGGGGAATAGTAATGAAAATTGAAACAGAATAATTAATTTTCAATCATAAGCATGATCCTTTTCCAATCCTGGCCAGTTTTCAAACACAAATATGGTATAATGACTCAAAAGAAGATTAATAATAGTAAGGCTCAGAAGAGGATAAACCGTAATAAATCAAATATCCATTTTGAAGTTTAAAGAGACTTTAGCATCTGGTCTAATTATATATACTATATACAAATGATGAAAGAAGTAAGATTCACAAAATATATCCTAGAAACCTAGTTTTCTGAAGTGCTAATGTACTGAAGATTGGCTATATTCACAACAGGGCTGCTGGACTACCGCTAGCATGGAAATTGGCATCGCCGTTATTACAATGTACATTTTATACAATGACAAAGTGTTACAATACAACAGTGCCTGAAATAGGCCTGCACAAGTTTCTCTCAGGAAATATGCATTATATCCTTAGGCTATCATATCATTATAGAAACATTATGAAATCATTTTTATTAGACAAAAATACAGGCTGCTATTTAGGTAAAGACACAATTATAATAATTTCATATGCTTTGTGACTTCTTCCAATATCTTTACTCTGATTTTCCTTTTCAAATCCTTATTTTGTTATCCAAATGTGGATCAGATAATTTATTGATGTCTCAAACACAAAATTTGTGAAATATCTACTATCTGCTAAACCGTAGTCAATATTTTGGTGACCCAACTTTGAACAAGAAAAACTCAGATTTGTCCAAGCAAATTCCACTATTATAAACTTCTGCCTTCATGGGGTTTATATTCTACCATAAATATCCTTGTGAGTCATATTATCATTCTTCTTTCCAATGATATGAAAATTCAATAAAGAATCAATAAACTAGAATCAGATTTATTAACATACATATTTACAACATAAATATCGCAGTAGCTTGACAAATTACAGTCAAAAGACAACATGACCCTCCATCTTTTCGGCTTGCTCGTTTCTTCCTACGTTTTGAGACTGATATCTCTGTTCAGATACTGTAATTTTTGCTACTGCAATGGTCTTTATATGGGGTGAAGCTGCTGCCTTAAGAGTATCTGCTGCTTGATGTTGGAAATGTACTAGGGCATGGCCCTAAGCCGCCACCTATGCTGGAACAATGAAGGTAGAAGTCACCGGCCACGAGATTCCCCATATCAGAAGCAACTGAGTCATAGCTGCTAGCATCCTGTTGGCAACCAGTTGAATCCTTTCTGGCCCCCTCCTAAGTCCCTGGAGCTTTCTACAGAATCAGCCTTCCCTGATCAGAAACCCAGGACACCTGGAGCACGTCAGCAGGGAGACTCACCCGACCCACGATCTGCTACACACTTACTTTAAAAACCCTTCTATTCTTTCCCTTGGGGCTGCACTCCTTTGGGACCCAGCCCGCCTGATTACAATGTCCCACCTTGAATAAAAGCCCTGAATTGGATTTTTCTGGCTCCAGGTCCTTTCTTAGCCACCTCAGCCACCTAACACTTATATACTGGAGTAATAATTTAGAAAATATAGTAATACAATTGAGTTTGTTCATCTATTTTTTAAATATCACACAATGATAACAATAAACCTCTACAGTGTATTTGTAAGGATCAAATAAATTTGCATACGAATATCCCCTTCATGTTTCCTGGCACATTGTAGTTACTTTTAAATATGTAGTTTCTTATATTACTTCTATCAGTAAGAGAACACATTACATGGTGGCCTACATTTGTTTACCATACCCTAATGGCATAGGAAAGTAAAAAAAAAGATATAATAGGAAAATCACTGGAAGAGTGTTTAAACGATATGAGGTTAATATTTAGATATGCTACAATTAGCAGACTTTCAGATTCCACAATTCTCAGGGGCTGAGAGAAGATGAGTTAATAATTGAAGGATTATTTTATAATTTCAGAGATAATTAATTGCAAAGTAGTTTACTCTTCTTAAAGTACCAAGAATTATGTGATACAAATATTAGCTTTCATTTATTTGAGTGATTAAATATATTTCCCTGTGAATTAATATGTTATTAAATCGAATTTAAAATGTTTATAATTATATTCAATGTTTCATTCTTACCTTCACCATGAACAATGAATTAATGGAAAATTAACTTTGTTTTTAATAACTTGAAATTTTAGGTTGGGCATAAGGCATAAACTCAGAAGTAATAAGGTAAGTAATCATTGTGGCTAACTGATGATATGCTA
The DNA here is from genome assembly GCA_004027735.1 of Carollia perspicillata. Taxonomy (NCBI): domain Eukaryota; kingdom Metazoa; phylum Chordata; class Mammalia; order Chiroptera; family Phyllostomidae; genus Carollia; species Carollia perspicillata. The sequence goes on along the minus strand of PVKM010002113.1, from coordinate 1,402 downwards.
TTCATTATTATATTAACTAATATTTACTATCATTGCACTTCAATAGAACCTAGATAGAGATAAATTCCAAAATTTATCTCTACGTAGAACCAATTACAGAGAAAATTCCAAAAGATAAAATAAATATAATTTACTTTTGCATATACTTGTGTAAAAAGGGCACATGGTTAGATCCAACTTCAATGGGGCAATGAAATGCAGTCTTATCTTAATCTCAGCAGGCAGAGAGCTAGATATGGTCAAACAGCATTAACAGGACACATTTACAATACTTTTAAAAATATGTTCACTATTTTTTATCTCTGAGTTTATTATGTATTTTATACAATAATCTCCTAATTTCAGTGGATATTTTGCATAATTTTGAAGAACATTTATATATTTTATAAGCATTGAGTTAGCAGTTCCTAAAACTGTTTAGAATAGTATATATTATTTCATATAACACAATTCTGACTATTTTTATTTTTTAAGATTTTATTTATTTATTTTAGAGAGATGGAGAAGGGAGGGAGAAAGAGAGGGAGTGAAAGATCAATGTGTGGTTGCCTCTAACACACCCCATACTAGGAATATGGCCTGCAACCCAGGCATGTGCCCTGACTGGGAATCAAACCGCCCATGCTTTGGTTTGTAGGCCTGTGCTCAATCCACTGAGCTACACCAGCCAGGGCCAATTCTGACTATTTTCAATGTCATATGTAATTTGTTAACATTAAATATAACTATTTAAACAAAGTTCTAATTTGGAAAACAATAATTTTATTATGTATATTTCATAACTATACTATTAAGACTATTCCCATACATTTTTTAAATTTTAATAAAGTTATTGTATATTTTTTCCATTACCATTTAGTCCCTTTATACCTTCTCCCCTACCACCAATCACCACACTGTTTCCCTGTCCATGAATCCTTTTTCCATTTTGCTCAATTGCTCCAACCTCTGACTTCCCCCCCTACTAGCTGTCATCGTGTCCTACATCTATGAATGTGTCCCCATTCTCCTTATCAATTCAGTTTGCTCATTAGGTTCCACAAATGAGTTAAATCATATGATATGTGTCTTTCTCTGAGTGGCTTATTTCACTTAGTATAATTTTCTCCAGGTCCACCCATACTGTGGCGAAGGGAAAAACTTTCTTCTTTCTTAACAGCCAAGTAGTATTCCAATGTGTAAATGTCCCATAGTTGTTTTATCCATTCATCTCCTGATGGACACTTGGGTTAATTCCATACCTTGGCAATTATAAATAACATGGCAATGAGCACAGTGAGGTTATGTTTTTCCAGATTAGTGTTTTGGGTTCCTTTGGATATATTCCCAGATGTGAGGTCACTTGGTCAACAAGAAGATCCATTTTTCAAATTTTCTGAGATACCTCCATACTGCTTTCCTC
>PVKM010002112.1:0-68350 GCA_004027735.1 Carollia perspicillata | reverse complement strand
TCCTGCATGAATGTCTGCATATACATTAAACCTCCAGATGATCCTAAAGGACTAAGGAAAGAATGTTCGTGTATCCAGACCACTTGTCACCTAGAGAATTACCATCTTGGATCAATCCAGAGGCTCACAGTGCAGGACTGATTGGTCTCAAGAATGTACTTGTTACTATAAGAAATCTTAGCTTTTCCTTCTTCTTTAGCCACTTCTTTCTCTGGCCGCTGCCTAGCTGTGTTTCCTATTTGCAAACCTCAAGACCCTTGAAAAAATCTTTATCATGCATCGATAGCAAAGCCTCCAGACCCTTTTTGAGTTTGTTCAACAAGAGTCAAGTACAGCCCTGGCCAGCTGGCACCTGGTAGCTCAGGTGGATAAAGCATCATCCTGTAACCAAAAGGCTGCAGGTTCAATTCCTGATCAGGGCATAAACCCAGGTTGCAGGCTTGTTCCCTGGCTGAGGTGTGTACAGGAGGCAACTGACTGATGTGTCTCTCTCACATCACTGTTTCTCTCGCTCTCTCAAATCACTAAATATGTCCTCAGGTGAAGATTTAAAAAAGAAAGAGAAATTGAATACAACTCTTGTACAGAAAATGCCAGAAAACTCAGGTGTGACAGTAAGTGTGGCTGTGTCAGTCCTGGGGTGTCCAAGCAGCTCCCCCAGGGCCCTTCCTACACTGCAGTGGGCAGTGAGCTGTAACTCAGGCTCACAGCTTCCTCAGTGACAACAGACACTACCACTGGGCAGCTGGCACACCTCTCTTCTCTAGCTGAGAGGGCTGGTACGGTCCAGGCTCACACAGCCTGAGAGCGGCAGATTTAAGCCTGTGTCTAACCACCAAGACCAGGCTCCTTCTGCTAGTCTGGGCAGCCTCTCTCAGCGCCACCAAAAATCTAAGGAACCTTGATGTAAAGATTGGCAGGGAAATAATGACTTTTCTGTGAATAAGGATGAGAAAGGTATACTCACAATTGATTTTTTGTGGTCATGCAATTACAGTTGAATATTCATTTTCCTTTATTTACTATTCTGTGGAAGAGACTATAGTGCCATTTATATAAAATAAAGTCATTTATTTAAAATAATTAACTTTACATTTCTTTATACCTCACCCTAATGCTGAATCATAATAGCAATTGCTATTTGCCTGGATTTGCCTTAGTCTCTGCTTAGGCAGAAGTATCTACTAAGGACTTCTTGGTCAGCATGATTTAAATTTTCTTATAAAAGCCCCTTTGATAACATGCTAATTTCAGGAACATTGAATCACTCATCCTTGGTTCTTGCCAAGATTTAACCTAAAAGACACTACCATTAAGCAGAGCACTTCTTGTAGAGGAAATTATATTCTCAGCCATAGTGTGTGCTACCTCTGGTTCCACTAAAGCATACTTGGTAACATCTAAAGTCAAGTTTAAGGTTCAACAGGTGTCGGTGCTATTCACCTTTATTGCTTAAGGAAGGTTGATTGCCAAGAAGCATAGAGCAAAGGGAGAGGATTCCAACCAAGTTGTGAAAACTCCCTGGCCTCCAAAGGACTCATTTTAATTGAAATTCTCCATTATGTTCTCTGACCAGTGTCCCAGGGTTTATTAAAGGGGTGGAAGGTGGGTATAGCCTCCCCAGAGGGAATTCCAGGAGGGGCTGACTGTAGCAATGACTGGCATTAAGGAAGTAGAGACCTGTGGTACTAAACATGGCCAAAGGAGGGTGGTTCCTATTCCCAAACCCCCCATGGCAATAGCCCCTCCAGGGGCCACCCTGCAAGGCCCCACGTAGGCCCTGCCACACAGGGTGACAATCGTATACACTGCGCCAGAGGAGACCACCTTACCCGGGGGTTAGATTAAAAGAAGAGTAGAGGCCAAGGGATTTGTTTAATGCATGATTATCACTTTCATTTGATCTTTTAGGAAAATGTGGAAGATGGGCGAGCGAGTATCTACCAATCTGTCATCACCAGCACGAGCAAAGAAATGTCCTGTTTCAGTGACTTTCCAATGCCTGAAGATTTTCCAAACTTTCTGCCCAATTCGAAGCTCCTGGAGTATTTCAGGATCTTTGCCAAGAAGTTTGATCTTCTAAAATACATTCAGTTCCAGGTATTACATTTTGGGGGGAATAGTTTTCTCTGCATTAGAACAGATCACATTTAAATAACAAGTTCCTCTGATAATGAAAGAAATTATGAATAAAAGAAAGTATTCCAATCTAATTCTTTGCCGAAAAATAAGGGCATGATAGAAAACCCAAAGAGAATGTCATTGTGCTGACATTATAAATTGTATACATTGACAGAAGAGAAAAATCACCTGTTAAGAGTAAAGGTCTGAATGGTGATATTGATGGTGAAACTGCCTTTAAACTCATATTTATAACCACTGAAGAGTCCTATCCTCACTTCCCTTAAAAAACCCATGTATGTAAAATGTAAAACTTCTATTTCATTTTTTTAAATAAACATGTGTCAACAATTTTATTTAATTCATTATTAACAAGGGACCAGTTTCTTACCTTCTCTATGTAAATAGAACTTCTTAGGAAAACATGCTAAAGAAACTCACAGTTTTCCATTCATCTAAGATGCCTGTGGAAATTACATTTGCTAATTATTTTTTTCTGGGTGCAATCTCTTGCAAGGTAAAGATGTTCAGATCACTTTGAAATATAATTAGAACTATCTTTCCTGTGTTTCTTCAAAAACCAATCATCAGCAGCAACAAAAAAAAAACGCACTTAACATACTGAATTTGTATCAATAGCTTACACTCTAAAAACTAGTAACTGTGCTTAAGAAATTTAAATTACACCTGAATAAATACCCTTAGTGAGGTTTACTTTTTTAACACATATCAGTGTCTTCATAATTTTAGTTCTGTCCCAGGTTTATATTATATTAATCTATGACAGCTGATTTTGGTGGCAATCTGTATTTGTTAAGTATCATTACAATGTCCAGTCCACCTGATGTAGTTTTTCCCAAATTCCTGGTAGATCCATCCTATAAGTGACAGATTCTTTATACCAGAAGTTTTTATAGGTCTTTGTCACTTAGTTATCACTATATTTAATAGATATAGTACCCTCTTATGATATGTAATTTGTATTCTCTATTCTTTTAAAGATCATGTGAGAGTTGCAAGAGAACTACTCCTGCTGTTTCCTATTTTACTGCTATAATTGTTTCCTGGAGGGCTTAGGAAAACACGTTTCTGTTTATTGGTCTCTGAGTTGGTATAAGCCGTAAGACGTTAGGGCTAACTCAAAATGTAAACGGCTGTTGCATTTCTAACGACCTCCTGAGTAATACTGAAGGTGTCAGTCCTCAAACAACATTTTCCTATTTTTTTAAAGATTCTATGTATTCATTTTTAGAGAGAGGGGAAGAGAAGAGAAAGAAAGGGAGAGAAATATCAATGTCTGGTTGCCTCTCGAGCGCCCCGTACTGGGGACCCAGCCTGCAACCCAGGCATGTGCCCTGACTAGGAATCAAACTGGTGACCCTGTGGTTCACAGCCCACGCTCAGTCCACTGAGCTACACCCGCCAGGTCCTCAAACCACATTTTGAATAGCAAGAATCCACAGTACTTCAGCTCACATACCACTATGGACTACAAATCAGAAATCTTTCCTCTCAGCTGAAAATGCCAAGATGTGTTACAGTACTTTCATAAACTTTACACTAACATTCCTTTTACAATTTTAAAGTTCAACAGCCTCGAACATTACCAATGCAGCATTCTGAAAAATATCTGAAACTTTGAAAAGCAGGCGTCAGAGACTGAAAATACTTGCAAACAAGAGGCATATGCCATTCCTCTAAATGTGAGGGAAGCCTGCTTCCCTTTGACGTTGTTCCTTAAATGCAACACACCTATGACCTCTACGTACACTTTTGAAACACACAGACCTCCGGACAGGGAGCTACACTAAAAAAGAAATCAATCAAAAAATCAATTATTTCACCCAAATGAGATCGTGACCAGCACTGCCATCATGAAGTGCCCTGTTTTCAAAATGTGAAATAGGAACAAGTACCATTTGGAGTGTGACAATGTGCCAGGCACCATGCAAACTGCCTCCCGAACATCTTCTCTAATACAACATTGTCTGCACAGAGGTGGATTCGTAAAGGGTCCTTGACAAATACTGACTGTGTCGTCACTTGAATAATAAACATGTGTTTTACACCTTACCCACAGCTTACCTTCCACCCCCGCGTCTTGCTCCAGTTCTTAGTCTGCTGAGCGGGCCTTTCGCACAAAGCAGTATGTCCTTGGTAGGCAGCTCCCTGCCAGAAAAGAATGAGAAGGCCATGCTCAGCGGTCTGTGCCTTAGCTGGCTTGAAACGGGTTCAGACGAAACCTAAATAGCACTGCACATTGCACTCTACCCACGCCCACACTCCCAGGCCACTGCACAAGGCCCCTCTCGTGCCAGATTCATTCTCAATGACACCTTTTCCGTGTTCATTTAAGACAACCGTCCTCAGTGTGAAGAAACGCCCAGATTTCTCATCCTCTGGTCAATGGGAGGTCATCACCGAGAGCAAAGGCGAGGAGCACAGTGCTGTCTTCGACGCAGTGATGGTTTGCAACGGCCACCACATCATCCCTCGCATGCCACTGGAGTCATTTCCAGGTGAGGCCTGGGGGTTCCCAGCTTTTCAGAGCAGCTGTCCGGGTACTTTACATGCACTTTGGATTGACAGGCAGGATTAACTGTTGCAATTGAGCACAGTACTAAGATAGGGAAAGGCCTAGAAAGACTCTGAACACCATCTTTGTTTCTGTTGACCTCTTTTGGTCTTTATTACACAGGGAGTCCAGCTAACCTCCTCCAAAGTCAGGATTTTAGAGAATTCTTATCCACACTGGTTCCCTGCTAGAGAGGCCCTTTTAGCCATGTGTCCACCTTGACCATCTTTTCATCCTGCCAAACACCTGTGACCTTGTTCTGTCCTTGGAAGCCCTTCCACAGAACCATGCCCACAGACAGTGCTGGTGGGGAAGGTTCCTGGAAACTCCTTTGGTCCTGGACCATGTGCTTAACCTAACATTTCTCATATGGTTTACACTTTGAGTGTGTCAATTAGCCTTGCTATTGGAACTCACCTAAGAGGGGAAGAGGCAAAACAAATGATTGACCCCAGGAAGCAAAAGCTGACAATGCAGGTTCATTGAAATTAATTTGACATAGTTAACAGGCTTCTCTTTTTTTCCTCCTGAAGGTATTGAGAGGTTCAAAGGCCAGTACTTTCACAGCCGCCAATACAAGCAACCCGAGGGATTTGAGGGGAAGCACATCCTGGTGATTGGACTGGGAAACTCAGCCGCAGACATTGCCGTAGAGCTCAGCAAGAAGGCTGCTCAGGTGCAGTGCCTCCTGCTTACCTTGCACCATGGAGGAGAGGAAGCGGGCGGGGCACACTGGAAAATCTGAGCTGTACACTCATGGCTCCATTACTCACTAATTGGTTGATTAGATGCTTGTTCGCTTGCTTGCTTGGGTGCTCAGTTGCTCCATAAGGTATCATAGAAAATTCTTGGTGTAAAGAAGCCAGCGTTTACCTCCCAGCTCTGCCTCTATCAGCTGTGTAGCCTAGACTATCTCATTTCACTTCTCTGGGATATGGTTCTTTGAGTCTAAAAATGGGAAGTTTGGACCAGATGACATCCAGCCTAAGAGGCCTTGTTTCCACCCATAAGCCTTAGTGAGAATTTGACCCATTCATGTATTACATAAAGGTAGGAGGGTCCACTTAGAAATTTAGTGCACATTTGAATTATATTTGAATATACATAGCCCTCAATTTGCCAGGGATCATGACAAGAAAGAGTAAATAGACAGTAAGACTCCCAACCAAGATCATAGACATTTAGGTGCACACGGAGGCCGTGCAACCATTGTCATCTCTGCACCTGCTCAAGAATGACACAAGTGAGCTGTCAAGGCATCGAGCCTTACAACAATTGATAATGTTGACAGCGATGGTTAGGAATAGCAGAAACTGAACCCCTTTTGGGAGAATACACCAAGGTGAAGATGGGAAATAGCTAGGGTTCCTTTTTCCTCAAAGCATTCTCTCCCAACAGGGCCCAGACCCAGAAGCCCTATCGCTTGTACACTAGCTTCCTCTGCCTCGCTCCTTCTGGCTACACAGGACTTACGATGCCCATGTCCACAACCAGAAAAACTGTCCTGTTCTGAGTCTCACACTTGGGAGGCCTTGAGATACCAGCTAGCAAACGTGATAAACAAAGATGGTACACCCTCGGCAGGTTAAGGAAGGGCTTACACTGGAACCTGTCAAAGTCACCTATTGGTCAGTGCCAAAGAAGCAAGGGAGACACTCATGGAAATATTTAACTATAATCTCTAATATGTAATCAAAGTATTGTCAAGTCAACATAAGGGCAGGCACAGGAAAATATTGGGATACAAGTGTGTTACCACACTCATATCAACAATTTAACACTGGTGAGTATAGTTCCTACTTCACAAGCTGAGCAGTTGAGGCCCTTCTCAGCAAAATTTGTCACCAAATTCTGGCTTATGCCTAATGTCTGGCATTCTATGAAACTCCTCCTCCTCCACCCTAAATTTACAAAGTAATAATAACTAACAGACAATAGTTTAAGTACTTTATTTATTTCACTTCATCTGCACAGTAATACCATGAGGTAGGTACTGTTATTGCCTCTATTTTGCAAAAAGAGAAACTGAGGCACAGAGAGGTTGAAATAACTTGCCCAAGGCAACACAGCCAGTAAGTGGTGTGGCTGGGATTCAAACCTAGGGAGCAAGTTCTGGTGTGTTCAATCTGGAGTGGATGATTTTAAAACTCCTAAGTAAATTGGTTTCCTTACACATGAATCATAGTTAGGTGTTTATATAGGACAGCCTTATACAACAGAATTCATAGAATGATAAATTTTTTAGAGAAATTCAAATATGCATTTGGGAAATGGGAGGATAACAATAAGCAAGGTAAACTACATATCTGATTATATATATCAGATAGATCAGATATATATTCAGATACATATGTAGAAAATATATATGCATTTGAGTGTATATATATATATACACAAATGTGTGTGTGTATATATATGTAATGAGAGAAATCTGAGTAAGCAAGATAAAGAACACACTAGAAAGAAGACTCAGGTGTGCATTTGAAGAGAATGGAAATCACAGTATAAGTTTGGAAGTTTAACACATAATACATAACAAATTTCTTTCAAGTGTGAGAGGAAGTTGATTCCCCTGGTTAGTCCCACTCTAGGGAAATACAGACCCACACGTGTATGCCTGTGTAGTCACTGGGTTGCCACTGCACATTTCCTAAGATTATAATCATTTGCCTTCAGTATAAAAGAAACTTGGGCAGGTGAAAAGGCGAGAAGAGGGAAGAAGCACCAAACCACAACTGTAAACACGGTACATTTTATGATTGGTGTGAGCCCAAAGATTTTCTCATGTTTTCATGAAAGTTCCTAGGACCGTTGTAGATTTCCTCTATCCGTGTAAATGCAACTGATACTTCTTTTATGTAAAATTGCTGCAGTGAAAACTGGAACCTACTTCTCTTGGAAGTCGAGCATCTTTAAGACAAAGCAATGCAGGAATTTCTGGGGCCAGACATGATATATCACCTATATGGGGGTTCCTCCCAAAAGGGACAGGGCCCTCATGTGCCTTCCTTTTTGCTTACCAGGTCTTCATCAGCACCAGGCAAGGTTCCTGGGTCAAGAACCGTATGTATGACAATGGCTATCCCTGGGACATGGCCTACCACACCCGGTTCAGCTCCATGCTCCGAAATGTCCTGCCGCGAATAGTTCTAAAATGGATGTCAGAACGACAGATGAATCAGTGGTTCAACCATGAAAATTATGGCCTTGAGCCTCAAAACAAGTAAAGTTATTTTTCTTAGGGGATACTCATTGGCAAGCACAGTCATCAAAGGTGCCTGTCTTCACAAAAGGCCAAACTGCTAATGTGCTATTTCAAGCCGCAGCCTAACAGTGTAGGTATCACAGGTGCTGCAGCTGGAAACCCAAATGTGCTCTGTATGCCTTCTAAAAGGGAAATACTTAAGAAGATCAAGTAGTAATGGGATGAGCTACTCCTAGAACAAGGTCACAGAAAGAATGTCCTATCCTGAGAGCTGTCCACCACTAGAAGGGCTGTTTCAGAGGATTGTGACCTTCCTTTCAGAGGACTGTGGTGGAAGCGTGTGTCCAGTTCTCCCTCTGATGACTCTTGCTTTGCTGACTGTCTGTATAGCATGAGGGCTCTCCGCATGGGCAGTGTTTGAGAACATACTCACTGTCTCCTTGCCAAAAAAAATCTCTGTTCATCTCAAAGTTCTACATCACTGACCTTATAAACACAAGCAAACATTATAGATGTTTGTTTTTCTTTAGTTGATAATGAGCTCCTTCCCTTTAAAAAAAACAGAGGAGCTTTAGAATCTTTCAACAAGGGCTATGTGACTGTTGTATTCTGAGATCTGATACATGCGGCATGTATTGCCTGGTATTTTTTTCCAAATGGTTCTTAAACCTCCAAGAAAGAGAATTTAAGAAATATAAGCAGACTTTGCTTCCTCATCCAGACTATCACATACACAGACTCGATGGATATTTGGCATTAACAAATGTCCCCAAACTTAATTCTATATAATTTTCACACTGATCCCTTAGTAATTATCTAAACTAATGGAAAATTTAACACATTTTCCTTTTCTTGTTTATGATAGGATAGAGATTAAGTGGAACAGCAAGATCATTGAAGGTAGATAACAGAAAAGAATAGCAGAAATATCAGTGGGCTCTTAACCGCTGGAATATGCAGGGACTGACCATAGACACTGGCAATTCATCTGAGCCCTCGGAGGTGCTTTCTCTTTTGAAACACCTTTTAGCCTCATCACCTTCATGTTGTCCCTTTGTTGAGGGGAGAGACATGTGACATGAAAATAAAGTCAAATAGTAAATTTGGGGGCAAGCCAACTAATCAAGTTAGAAAGCTTTATGGATATTGGAACAACCTCTTTATTTTCAGAGCCAAACCCATAAAAGATCAAGTGGGTTGATGACTCCTCCCTAAATGTCGCTTCTAAGTGTTTTCTTCTGTGTGTTTCAGATACCTTATGAAAGCATCTGTAATAAATGATGACCTACCAAACCATATACTTTATGGAGCCATCAAGGTGAAATCAAAAGTGACAGCGCTCACAGAAACATCTGCCATCTTTGAGGATGGGACGGTGGAAGAGGACATTGATGTCATTGTCTTTGCAACAGGATATGCAATCTCTTTTCCTTTCCTTGAAGATTCACTTGTTAAAGTAAAGAATAATATGGTCTCACTGTATAAGTACATGTTCCCTCCTCACCTGGAGAAGTCAACCCTTGCCTGCATTGGTCTCATCGAGCCCCTGGGTTCCATTTTCCCAACCGCTGAACTTCAAGCTCGTTGGGCAACAAGAGTTTTCAAAGGTAAGTGAGCGATTGAGGGTTTCATACCTGGTGGAGATGAGTCAACAATGACTTTAAACAAGAAGGTTGCCAACCTTGGCTGCTCTCCTAAAAAGTTAGTGGAGAAGTCACAAAGGAACAAAGACACAATAATAACAAATACCTTCAATTGCCCTTTAAAATACTAGAAAGCCATGAATTTTGATTGGCATAAACTGAAGTGCGCATTATCCTTTATTTGAATCCTGAAAGAACCACTAAGCAGGCAAACATTTATGACTCCTGGTTTTACCCATATGATGTTTATGAATTCCTCATAATAAGTGCAAATCAATAGATACAGGGCCTACTCCACACTTCATTCCAAATTAACTCTTGATATCTAAGCAGTTGAATCTCACAGATCCCTACAAAGGTCCAAAAGTATTGAAAAGTTTCTCTCTAGCCATCTGTGTACCACATTCTATACCTCAGAAGACTATTATTATCTCCAGACCCCAGGGTCAACTCAGCTCAACCAAAAGCAATGAATACCTAGCTTTGTGATGGATCCTGGTGGAACAGACAGAAATTTAAACAGATGATTAAAACATAATGAGACAGACACTTTGGTGGAGGGATGCACGGAGTGAGTGGGAAGAGAAAGGGTGCTTAGCAACAGCAGGGTCGAATAAGGGGAGGGCATGTGGCCAAGGAAAACTTCCTAGAGGACTGGGCCTCCCAAGTACACAAAAGTGAGTCGCTGGAGCCTGAACACAGGGGTGTGAGGCCTATGGAGAATTACAAGCTGTCTGACATTCCTAGAACATGGCCTGTGAGGCAGAGAGGAGTAAGAGACTGCCCTTAGAGAACAAGAGCCAGGACACAGGGACCAGGTAAGGCATGCCAAGGGGCTTGGACAGAAAATGCAGACTGGCTCTTCCCAAATCTGGCCACACGTAAAAATCACCTGGTGGACTCAGGACCCTGATGAGGTCTGATCTGAGGTCCCAGGATCTCCCTTTTAGAAAGTTCTTCATGGGGGAGCACGGGGCAGGGGTAAATGCAGACAACTGTAACTGAACAACAATAAAATAATTTGCTTTCACTGGGTCAGGGACACAGTGAAAGGTTATAAGCAAGGAACTGACATCAGATTGACAATTTTTGACACATTATTTCAGCATTTGTGGGGAAGATATCATATTTTGCTATGTATAACATGCACTTTTTTCCCAAATTTTTAGGGAAATATAAGGATGCACATTATACATGGGTATAATGATTACTTACCATGGGTATAATAATCTCATGTATAATGTGTACAAAAATGTAGGTGCACACTATACATGGCAAAAGGTATGTACGTAGACTGCCAAAGAGAAAATAATGGCATCTCAGAGACCAGTGAGAAGGCAGCTGCAACAGTCTACAGTGAATGTGCTGCAACCTGAGCCAGGTGGACAGGGTGGAGGAGCGCACACGAATGTGAGAAATCAGCAGGGCGCGATGACTGGCTCAATGTTGGGAGACTGGGGGGGAATAGCATGATGACCTGCCAATCTCTGGCCACAGAAACTGGGTGTGGGCAGCACTTTCATGAACGGAGAGGGGTGCGTGGGGGAACGGACAGGGAGGCTTCAGACATGAGCTCAGGTTTGGACTCCTTGAATCTGGGATGTCGGATGACTAGCCACATCCAGGGAAAACAGCCATTTTTCAACACATCTGAAGCTCAAGGGACATGGTGGATGGATGCTTGCGCCCATCTATTTCTCCAAACCCCACTGCCCTACCTTAGGTTGCACCCCTCTGTCTCTCACCAAGTTTACTTCAGCAGCCTCTTTTCTTAAGATTTTATTTATTTATTCTTAGAGAGGGAAAGGGAAGGAGAAAGAGGAGAGAAACATCAATGTGTGGTTGCCTCTCGAGCGCCCCCTGCTGGGGACCTGGCCCTCAACGCAGGCATGTGCCCTGACAGGTAATCCAACTGGCGACCCTTTGGTTTCCAGGCTCTTGCTCAATCCACTGCACCACACCAGCCAGGGCTACTTCAGCAGCCTTGTAACTGGTCTTGCTGTCTTTACGCTTACCTCCCTAGAGCCCATTCTTCTAAGGCAAGTCTGATCTTGTCATCTCCTGCTGAAAACCTTCCATGGCTTCCCATCATCTTCACAACACAGCTCAGGCTACTGGCATAGTTCCAACTCCTCAGGATCACGTTCTCTCTCCAGCCTCAATCCTTCCCCTCCTCACCTCCAAGTTCATGTTGTAGCCTGTGCTGAAAGGGTAGCTCCACAGAGAACCCAATGTGTATGGTGTACCCTGGAGTTCAACAGCAACAGCCCTGACTGGTATAACATGGTTAATGGCCAGAGTCTAATTGTAGGAATCAGCCACTGGATAAAGTGATGATACTGAATCAAACCCATTACTCAAACCAGCCTTTTATATTCTAGGCTTGTGTACCTTGCCCTCAGAGAAGACTATGTTGGAAGACATTATCATGAGGAACAAAAAAAGAACTGACCTGTAAGAATGTTTTCTTGATCTTTACCTAGAGCAGTGTTTCTCAAAGTATAGTGCTCTACCCACTGTAAGAACTACCTAGCTGCTCGTTAAAAAATGCACATCCAAGGGCACAGCTCACACCAACTGAATCCAAATTTCTGGATGAGACTGGACATTTGTATTCTTATATTCTTCCTAGGTTATTCTTATACATAGTAGTTTAACAACTAACTACTGAAAGATAGAAATTTTGCCAAACCAGAACATTTTTCCCTTGACTGAATTTCATTTCCATTTTGTATGATGCCCATGTTAAATTCCCTATTTTCTCAGGCCACCCACACTCTGTGGTTAGACAGGGAACAGGATGGCAGTAATGGCAGTGACAGTAGCCTGACTATCTCTGAAAGTTAGCTGAGGGACCTCCTATATCCAAGTAAATCAGAAAAAGGATGTATGTCATAAAGGTCAATGATTTCTGCTTTGTGACTAAAGTGGAATGTAGTTCAATCAAGATTGAGTGCCGAGGGCTTGCCTCCTTGCAAACCACATCAAAACTACAACTAAAACTGCATAACCACTGCTGTTCAGAACTGACAGGAACTGAGCTGAATGGAAATCCTACAACCACAGAATTAAAGAAATAACCACACTGAGACTGGTAGGAGGGATGGAGATGCAGAATGGGCTGGTCCCACACCGAAGTGTGGTGGATAACATTTGGGAGGGATAAACTTTGGAGTGAGGGGTCCCAGCCCCACACCAGGACCACCAGCACAAGGATCCAGTGCCAGGAATAATAGTCCCCCTACCTTCTGGCTGTAAAAGCCAGTGGGGATCGAGGTTGTGAAATACAGAAACTGCTGAAGTCCTAGGCAGTTCCTCTTAAAAGATCCCACACACAGAATTACTCACTCTCTTTCTGACCTCCAGCATGGGGCAGCAGCTTGAAAGACACCAGAGACAGGGGAAGGAAATGAATTGTCTGGCATCAGGGCAAGAGCTGGGAGGCAGGTCTCTCCCAGGCAGGAGTACAGGCAAAGGCCATTGTTCCTTTTCTGAGCCCTCCCCCACCCACAATGCCAGCAGGTGGGCAGCATGGTCTGAGACTCCATCAAACTGGCTCACACGGATTGCCCACCCTAGTGATTTCCTGAGGCTACCCAAATTTTAAATCCTACCCAAATTTTAGGCCCACCCAAGCTGTTTCCAGGGGCTTTTCTATACAAATGACTTCTCTTGGCTCATGCTTCATATTTTCCTAAATTCTCTCAGACAAGCAGCATTTGGCCTCAACAAGCCCCATGCCTGTCAGTAAGTGGTCCCAGCTCCAGAATTAGCAGCAGCCAGCCTTGGTTCACAGCTTGCCTCACTTGGGTACACCCAAGCTCAGTACAAGGCGATCATCTGCAGATTGCTTTGTAGCTTATTCCAGGTGGCCCCAGACAGAAAACACACAATAGCTGACCATGGATGGCCCGTACATCTCAGGAGGCCCCAGAGACTGCCCACCCACTGGACAGCTACAAACCACATCAGAGCACAACCACCCAACCACCTCCACAAGCGGTACACTCAAGGGGTGGACTCAGTGGGCACCAGAGCCATGATGAAGTAAGTCCTGCTCTGTGGAGTGGGCCACTGTATAGCTGGTCCTCCACGGTTGTTGGAAGTTTGTAGTCGTGGTCACAGCCAGTCCTTGCAGCTGATCAGCCTGGGTAAATCCTCCCCATTGATCTTCCAACAGCAATCAAGTCTCAACTACAACAGGAGGGTGTACACGGCCCACACAGTGAGCACAATTTGAATACTCAGCTTGGATAGGGGAGGCTGTGCCACTGGACTCTACAGGACACCTACTACATTAGGCCACTCTACTAAGCCAGGAAATTGTAGCAGCTCTACTTAACACATAGGAACAAGCACAGAGAGGCTGCCAAAATGAGGAGACACAGAAATGTGGCCCAAATGAAAGAAGAGATCAAAACTCCAGAAAAAGAACTACACAAAATGGAGATAAGCAATCTACTAGATGCAGGGTTCACAACACTGGTTATAAGGATGCTCAATGAACTTAGGGGAAGGGTAGATAAACTCAGAACTTCAACTGAATAAAAAAGGACATGGAAACCATAAAAAAGAACCAGTCAGAAATAAAGGATACACTAACTGAAATTAAGAACAATTTACAAGGAATCAACAGTAGAGTGGATAAAGCTGAGAATCAGATCAGCGATTTGGAACATAAGGAAGCAAAAATCACCCAGCCAGAACAGAACAGCACAGCAAGAAGAAAAATGATTCACAAAATGAAGATAGTGTAAGAAGCCCCTGGGACTTCAAGAGCAAAAACATTCACATCATGGGGATGCTGAAAGAAGAGAGAGAGCAAGAAACAGAAAATCTACTTGAAAAAATAGTGACAGAAAACTTCTGGAACTTGGTGAAGGAAACAGACATACAAGCTCAGGAAGCACAGAGACCCCCAAACAAGGTGAACTCAAAGAGGGCCATACCAAGACACATAATAATCAAAATGCTTAAGGTTAAATACAGAGAGAATCTTAAAAGCAGCAAGAGAAAAGCAGTTAGTTACTTACAAGAGAGCTCCCATAAGACTATCAGTTGATTTCCTAAAAGAAACTTTGCAGAACACAAGGGACTGGCAAGAAATATTCAGAGTGATGAAAAGCAACCTTACTCTACCACCCAGCAAAGCTATCATCTGGAATTGAAGGACAGATAAAGAGCTTCCCAGACAAGAAACAATCTAAAGGAGTTCATCACCACCAAACCAATATTATATGAAATGTCTAAGGGTCTTCTTTAAGAAGATGATCAAAAACAAAAACTCACAATAAAATGTCAATAAATACATATATCCATTGAATATAAAAATAAAATAAACAAGCAGAACAAAAACAGAATCATAGATATAGAAAACATTTTGATGGTTGCCAGACGGGAGGCAGGTAATAGGGACAGGTGAAAAAGGTGAAGGGATTAAGTACAAATTGGTCATTACAGAATAGTCACAGGGATGCAAAGTACAGCATAGGGAATACAATAGCAAAAGAATATATATGCATGACCAATGGTGTGGGGATTAACTAAGGGAGTGACAGGTCTGGGTGGTGGGGGCAAAGGGGGAATAATTGGGACAACTATAATAGCATAATCAATAAAATATAATTTAAATACAAATATTAAAAATTGGAATCACATCCCACTGGAAAGTTGACTTAGAGACTTCATCCCATGAAGGGGTTAGCTCATGTTCAAATTCTCACTCTTCTGACATTTAGTGAATACCACATGCCAGCCAAAGTACCAGGCACTTTGGTAATTTACCAAGCAAATTTTAAGTGTCTCCTCTGGGCAAGACACTGGGGCAGGCTTTCATCTGTCTTATCTCATGAATCTTGGCAGCAATCCTGACTGGCTGGTACTTTGCTTTACTAAGCCGATAATGACTGTGGTTGCAAATGTTGTCACATTCCTAGAACTCCCATGTACTCATAGCTATTTAACAGCCTACAGTCAATCTGAAATATAGGACTCCTGATTGGGTAAGCCAACACTTTCCAGAGGAGAGTCACTAAAAATCCATTGATTTGTTTGCTCATTACTTCACTCTTTCAATAGTTATTGAATGCCTAATGTTCTTCTATAACTTCAAACACCTTGTGAATCTGCCCATCTTACTTTCTTCACCAAGGTTTGGAGAGAGCCAGAGCCAGATCTTGCAGAGCAAGTACATCGACTACTTGGATGAGCTCGCCACAGAGATAGGTGCAAAGCCGGACCTGCTCTCCCTCCTGTTCAGAGACCCTGAACTGGCTGTCAGACTCTATTTTGGACCCTGCAACTCTTATCAGTATCGCCTGGTGGGGCCTGGGCGATGGAAAGGAGCCAGGAGTGCCATCCTCTCCCAGAAACAGAGGGTACTGAAGCCTTTAAAGACGCGCGCTCTGGAGCCGACATTTCATTTCCCAGTTTCCTTCCTGTTCCTAATCCTGGGGCTTCTAGCTGTGGCTTTGGCTTTTTTGTTCTAACAGCAGTAGTACTAATCTGTCAGCTCTTGGCTTTATCATCAGTCAATACCTCTTAAAGGAAAAAAATCAAAAAGAAAAATATGAAAATTATATTCTAAGTTTTAGAGTTGAGAGGAAGAGTGATTGTGGAGAATCAGCAGAATTAGGCCCATGTATAAAACCAAAACAATGTCATGAAATGTCTTTGCCATTTCACTCTTCCCTCAAATTCACTAGACTCTCCAAAAAGGACAAAATACCATAACTAAATAGTGTCACCAGCCCTGATGTAGGCAAGCTGTGTGGAAAACAGCAGAATTCCACAGAATGAACAGCAGGCCCCATGGTTTAAATCAACGGAAACTTTAAGTTATGGGTAAATATTTAAACTCCTGTGCAATATTCTGAACGGTCTATCCAACCCTGTTTGGTGACAAACTTCTCAGACATTAGGTCGTGCTCCATTTGCTTAGTGGGGAATCACTCAAAAACACTGGAGAAAGAAAATAAAAATAGACTTAAAAACTATGGCAATACTCAGATTTTTAGGGCCTCATACTGAAAGCTAAATATTGCTTCTTTTGTTTATGTTTTCTCATATTTCTTATCTTTTTCTCATACACTGACAGAAACACTGCTGTAAAACAAAAATAAGCATTCCACAATGGCCATCTACCACATATTCAGTCCTTATCTAGACCAGACACTGTGCTCTGTGCACATCATATGTATTATTTCATTTCATTCTCACAACAGTTCCTGGAGATGGGAGCAGCTATTGTACCCATTTAGCAGAAAAGAAACTGAGACTCAGAGCAATTGGGTGGCATGCGCAAGACCATACAGCTGGTCTTACGATGGAGCGAGGACTGGAGCTCAGATGCGCCTCACTCTGGAGCTAAACATCATAATCTTGAGCCACGATACACTCAGTTACAAAAATCACTAGTGGTGATAAGGTACTGAGCAGTTTGTTTTATTTATAATCAGACAAATGTTACTTTAGGAGGACAGCACTCCTTGCAAATGTGATTGGGTTAACTGTATTTATAATATTTGGTTTGTAATTCAGCTAGGTCTAAGAAGCATTTGAAAGTATTCCCCATGAAAGACACCTGTATGTAACATTTAAGATAGTCACTGACACTTCAGAAAAACAAGCATCAAGGAGGAAGAGTATGTTTCCTAACTAGTGAAAAAGCATTATGCTGATTGAGCCTTGTATTTAGTCCTACTTTCGCAGACAACCAAGGCAAAAAGCTAACCCACATGAGTATTTGTCATCTGATAAAAAGCAGCATACCAGTTAGGACATGCTAACATTTTCTTGAAACTGAGGTCCAAAAAGGGCACAAGAAATTCCATGTCAACAGACACTGAGCAACATGATAAACATCTGGCTATGAAACATGCACTGAGCTTTGGGAGGTAAACTACTGTACGCCTTTCGAAGAGACCAAAAAGGTTAGGGGTTAAAAGATTTGGGCAAATTCCTGCTCATGCTCCTGCAGAGCCTCTGCTGGCATTTTTCTTCACTTTGGCCCTCATTTCTCCTTCAAAATCCTGGACCAATGGCATGGCAACCTCTGTCCGTGGAAACTTTTTCCTTCAAGTCCACTGAAATGACATTAGCATTTAAATGCAAGATATTTTTCATCGCTCCTGTCAGCAGAAGGCCTTTGGGGAAAAAATTGCAGATGATATATATACTTAGTTCTTGATTCAAAACTGATTACATTGCTAATTTTTAAATATTATTTGCAAGCCATTGTATTAATACTAATGCAACCAAATGCAAGTCTGGTTGCCCGCTGCTGGGAGAGCCAATACTTGAGAGGCAGGTGCTGCTGCAAAGGAAAGTGGTTTTATCCAGGTGCCAGCCACGTAGAAGACAGGGGACTCGGGCCTCGGAGCCCATCTCGGCACCTCAGGCGCCCTGGCAAGTTTACATAGGAGGACCATGGGAAGAGGGGAACTAAGGAATTTCTGGTGATGTGCAGTTTCTCAGCTATAGGGGACCATTCCTCGTGGCGTGGGAAATGTAGCCCAGCCCCAGCTCGGAAAGGCCAGTAGGGAGCGAGGTCCAGCACACAGGACCCACGCCCACAGATAGGTCCTCCCAAGGGGAATCAGGCCTGCATTGCACCTAGGCTGCTGTGAGACTTGCTTTTGCTAAAACTCCCTCACCCTGGATTGAGCCAGCAAATGTTGACCACATATCTCTAAAGTAACTTCCTAAAATTTGTGCTAAACCTTCCAAGTATGGAGTGTAACCAGTTCAACCATTTTTCCCCTTGATCTGTAACATCCTTCTCCCTGAAGTAATTAGCAACATTCTTTCCTTTGTTATCTATAAAAGGTAATCATCTACAGTGAAACTGTGCATAGTAAATGAGGATCATCTTCAATGTAATGTACCCAGAAAGGCAATAAAAGCCTGTCTAGGCAGGGGTTGGGGCCCTCTCTCTCTTAGAGAGTGGCCATGCTGTCCCTTTTTCTCCATAGGACTTTTGTTGTCTGTGTGTATTTGTCCATCACAGCCACAACACACGGTCCCTGCGGGCTGGGGTCCACATTACTCAGCTCTGCTCTTGGGTGTTTCGGTGTCACCTCCTACTTGTGTCATCACATAGTTTCATTGCTCCCTCTGCTGTTTCACTGATGTTATCTGGGAACAGGCCGTGCCAGCAGTGTTTCTGCTGGTCCTGATGTGAGTCACTGCTGCCTGCCCCATTTCTGGCAGTCAGAGCCACTCCTTGGTCAAGCAGTCTGTCTACAAAATACTTCTGCCCTGGCTGGTGTAGCTCAGTGGATTGAGCGCAGGCCTGCAAACCAAAGCATCACTGGTTTGATTCCCAGTCAAGGCACATGCCTGGGTTGCAGGCCAGGTCCCCAGTAAGGGATGTACTAGAGGCAACTATACATTGATGTTTCACTCCCTCTTTGTCTCCCTCCCTTCCCCATCTCTCTAAAATAAGTAAGTAAAATCTTTTTAAAAATACTTCTAAGGAAGCTTTTCATACATGAATCTTCTATGAGTTGGTTAGTACCATGCCATAGTAAATCAGAGTAGTATAGTGTTTATCCTGGTACAATTATAATAGGATTTATCAAGCCTTTATAACAGCAGTAGCAATTCAGCCTACTCCTAATTTCTGTAAATAAAGTTTAATTGGAGTATAGCCACATCTGTTCACTTATTGTCTGTGTCTGCTTTCAAGTTGCAATGGCAGAGTTGAGTAGTAACAACAGAAAAAGTATGGCCCACAAAGCCTAAAATATTTGCTCTTTGGCCCTTTGTGGAAAAAAGTTTGCCAATCCCTGCTTTGTGATGTGCCAACCATTGTCCTAATTGTCACAGCCTCATTCACAGTTACCCCATGATTATAGTTACCATCCTACTTCTAGGGGAAGAGACTGAGAAACAATTGTCAGATTAATGCTGAATCCGTGGGGGAAAGCAGCTTCATGAGGAAAAGCTTATTATCAAATTAATGTCCTTAAAATTAAAACTTTTAGAAAGGAGATGATCTCTCGAAATCTGTCCAAGTATTCTGGTACCTTTTAAAAAACCAAGAGTTCATTTCTGGAGTCTGAGGTTGACTAAAAAGGACCATCCAAGTCATTCTTCTGCCTCCACACATCCTGGAACATGGAACTCTCCCAAACCACCGTGTGGGATGGTTCGTTCCACACAATGACCCAATGCTACCTGCATCGGAACACCTCAGGGAGCTTAGAGAAGGGCCCATTCCTGACCCTACCAGTAACAGTAATTCAGACGTGCTGAGCTGGAGTCTCTGATGGAATCTCCAGTCTCGGCGAGCTCCTAGAACATCCTTGGGCACTAAATTTAGGAGCCACTCATTTGAGGCCTCTACAAAAAAGCTGCTTTCAGAGATTGGCCCCTGACTTTTTCCATGTCAGGGCCACATTTCTCTCTAGGTTCAGCCCTGGTGCCTCTCGCTATAGTTTGCAATATTAGCTAGTCAACAGCCTCCTCCAAAATGCCTCTGTGACAGTCGCCTTACTAACTTTTCATTTCAGCTCTCCTTCTCTGTATGGGAGCTCCTTGATTTTGCTACCGAAAACCAAGTATATCACATTTGTTCTTTACAGAAAAATTAGAATATTTTTAAATAAAACCCTTAGACTGTGACATGTAACAAAATTGCAAATAATAAAGATTTAACACACTTAACCCAGAAAGAATCCAGCACTCACATTATAATGAGGGTGGCAAAGGCAGATTCTTCCTGATAACTGGTCCTTCATCCTGGAAGCTGCTGTTACTGACCTGCAAACCCACCCCCACCCCATGCCCCCATCCTGTGCAGAACTTCTGGTTGTTCCCTGGGAGGTGGGATGTTTATACAAAACGTCACTCACTTTGCTGTCTAGTCTGCCTGCTAAGCAGGTCCTGAATTCATGAGGCTTAAAAAAAAGGCTCCTGATATTAGATTCCACTTAGTCCAAGTCAGATGCCAAAATGAGATGAAACATGCAAGGGTTTTTGTTCACTTTGTCTTGTTTTCAGGAAAATGCCTGTATGAGGAAAAATAGAGACAGCGTAGGTGAAAGCCAAAGGGTCATCAGACAGCAATGCACGTCTGACCCTGAGTCAGACGAGGAGAGAAGGAGAGAAGGAAGAAGCACCGTATAGAAACGCGCTAGATGAGGCTGTGCAGTCTGAAGAAGGTGGAGCTGAGCCCTGGGCAGTCCCTCATGCCCTCAGAGAAGTCCTGACTCTTCCATGAATGATGTGCTTCAGTCTCCGCCATATCCATCACTGCTGGAAGCAGCTCATAGGAAAAGGGGCCACAGCAACATGCGTATGTGCAGCAGCTCAAGCTATGGTCAAGTACGCATCCTGCTGCCAGAGATCCATGAAGCACATTCTCATGGCTCCCACAGGTTTCTAACATCATCTTTGTATTTTTCAATACATTGAATTACAGGTTTCAAATTAATTTACCTAGTGAGTCATCTGTTGTGGCTGTCATGCATAGCCAACTCTAAGACCCTTCTCCCTGAAAAACAGAAATGAAGCCAGGGAGTCACAGTGGCATCTGCAGTGCTCACCAGTTTCACTCTTTAAAGGGGAGAGAACAGAAGTCTAAAGTGCGTGTCACTGGTCAGTGCTCCTCTTAGCACTTCACTGTTGCCATTCACCGAAAGCACAAACAACGGCTAACCTAAGATTCCAACGTCTGTAGGACGTTCCTTAGCACTTAAATGGAGTGCATCAGGTGTGCTGAGGACTCCCAGGACACCACTGGCTCACACTGGACTGTTCTGATTTCTGTTAGTTCCAGGGTCCTAACTGTGGCCGA
Organism: Carollia perspicillata; assembly: GCA_004027735.1. Classification (NCBI taxonomy): domain Eukaryota; kingdom Metazoa; phylum Chordata; class Mammalia; order Chiroptera; family Phyllostomidae; genus Carollia; species Carollia perspicillata. The sequence continues at coordinate 47,006 of PVKM010002112.1, read as the reverse complement.
GCCGTTGGCCCCAAGAATTACAAGTACCTCTGGTTCCTTTCAATTAAGGAGGCAGTGCCAGGATTTCTTTCCGTTTTGTTACTATGGTTCAGGATACAATCACTTCACCAGCAGCTCCCTCCGGCTGTGATTTTGGAGGAGCAAGAAAGCTGCACTCCCCTCCCCAAAGTACAGCTAGAGCGGTAAATGTTAGAGTATTTGGAAGGGAACAATAAGGTCAGATGTTACCAAGTCCCCTGTGTTCAGTGGTAAGTACACTGCTGGGTGGATTATTAAGTGGTTAAGCAAAAGAAAACACTTGGATTTCTAACACAAGAGGAAAGAGTAATTTTTCTTAAGTGCTTCTGTTAATGGCTTCTAAAATGGGGTCAGCCGATCGCCTGGGAGTTTGGTACCAAATGCTGGCATCTGGCACAAATCGGGAGAGGCAGGCAGATCCCCCACTTTGGAGTCTGACTCATTTTGTTGGTATGTCGTCCTTTTCCTCTTGCCAAAACTCCTCCCTTCTGTACATTATGCATCAGGGCAAATTTTTTTACTTTCATATTACCACCAGATCTTTTTTTTGCTCATCCCACTTTCCCCTGAATTCACAAGATTAAAAATTCCACGGGTTTTGAAGATCTGCAGACCTCCAGTTTAATGCCATCTGATTTATAGATGGAGAAACTACGCCTCTGTCTTTTGTGATTTCTTCGTTTGCCCTCCAGCCTAGGGAACCTCTACAGCCTTATACCTGGCATGGCGCATTCAGGGCCTGGCCAGGCTTTTCTCATCTGGTGGCTGTGGTTAGGAATAGGCCCAAGGAGGTGGGGGACACCTGCTAGAGGTCAGAAATCCAGAGCATGGCCCTGCTCTGATCCAAGTTCTTACCAGTTTGCAGTGGTCTGTTCCCAGGGGCTAAGTGGGCACACTCACTCACACCCAGCTGCTATCCAGCTAAATGTAGTGTCTCTGATTACTCTTGAAATACGCAGCCCATTTAAGGATATCATATCTTTGTAGTCTGTGCCTGAATGCATGTGCTAAGATGGTGTGTGTGTGAGAGAGAATGTACTATAAATAAGAGGCTGGGTACAAGCCTGACAGCACCAATGGACATGGACTCCTAGGAAATATATGAGTGAGCTGCACCGAAAACAGTTAAAAAGCACTGGTTAATCGATACTGTCTTGGACTCAAATGTAGGTTCCTGAGATCCCCTGTATCAAGTATATGATAATTTGCATTTTCCTGACACCAATAAATAAGATCTCTGGTTAATTAAAAACAAACATGCAGAAGATAAGACTTTAACCCAGAAGTTCACAAACTTTCTAGGTTCAAGGGGCCCTCTGATGTGTGATTAGTTCACAATGTCCCCAGGTTAGACTTTCTCCTATTAAAAAGTTAGGTCCAAATACCTTAAATACTTCTGTTCTTACAACCTTGTAGTTGCAAAACGCCATACACAAATTAAAATAAAAATAAGCTTTTTTCATTCTTGAATCATCACAATTACTCGATAATGAGGTTCATGTGCCTGCTGGGCCCTGCGCAAGTTCGTGACCCTCGGCGTCAGACACACAACGTCCCTCTGTTTCCCGTTCCACCTCCAGCAGCTTTCCCGCAGCGCTTGTGCTTTAACGTTGCAACTTAACAAAAACCAGGCTCTGCAACGATGCGACATTATCGAATGGAACTCGGCCCTAATATTTTGCTCAGTGTTCAGCAGACATGGTATTACTGGGCTTTCCTCAAAATTTTAAAATAACTGAGAGCAACTCCGCACACAATTTTGGGAGTGCCTCCTGTTCTGGACCCCTCTGCCATTCTAACAGGCCAAAGTGGGGGCTCACTCTGACTTCTGCACATTACATCTTTCCATTTTACTTCTTTGAACCAGAGGAGGCAATATAAAATGCCCCACAAAAGTATAGTGGTTGATTTCTTGTTTCATGCCACTGCGATCTGAGAAAACGCTTGACAGGATTTCAATTTCCTTGAATTTGCCCAGACTTATTCTGTGCCCTACTGCGTGGTCCATCTCTGAGGACGATCCATGTGCACCTGGGGAGAATGTGTGTTCTGCTGCTTTGGGGTGAAATGTTCTGTAACTCTCAATAAAATCCATTCCATCTAGGGTGTTGTTTAAGGCCCCAACTTCCTTGTTGATTTTTTGTCTAGAAGATCTATCCATTGATGACAGTGGGGTGTTAGAACATCCTACAATGATTATATTGCTGCCAATGTCTTCCTTAAAGTCCACAAGACTTTCTTTAAATATGTAGGTGCTCCTATGTTGGGTGCATATATGCTTACAAGGGTTATACCCTCTTGTTGGGTTGATCCCTTAAGACCTTCTTTGTCTCTTACTTGGGCCTTCTTTTGAAATACATTTTCAAAAAAAAATGTAGGTATGGCTTACCCCAGCTCTTGTTTTGTTTCCATTTCCATGGAATATTTTTCTCCATCTCTTCACTTTCTGCCTGTGTAAACCTCTTGTTCTGAGGTGGGTCCCTTGTTGACAGTGTATATATGGGTCATGTTTTCTCATCCATTCAAACTACCCTAAGTCTTTTAATTGGAACATTTAATCCACTTACATTTAAGATTATTGATAGGTACTTATTCATTGCCATTTCATTCCTTTATATCTATAAAGGAATAAAATGAGAGAGGAATAAAATAATAGAGAGAGGAATACCTATGTTCCTCTCTCTCTTTCTTCTTAAAGCAGTCCCTTTAACATCTCTTGCAATGCTGGTTTGGTATTAATGAACTCATTTAGCTTTTTTTTTTTTTTTTTTTACCTGAAAAGCTCTTTATTTCACCTTCAATTTTAAATGATAGCATTGCTGGATAGATTAGTCTTTGTTGCAGACCTTGTTTTTCATTACTTTAGATACCAATCCCTTCTGGCCTAAAGTGTTTCTGTTGAGAAATCAGCTGACAGTCTTATTACAGCTCCCTTGTAGGTAACAGACTGTTTCTCTCTTGCTGCCTTTAATATGCTTTGTCTTTTAATTATGATGTGTCCTGGTGTGGGTCTATTTGGGTTCATCTTGACTGGGACTGTCTGTGCTTCCTGAACTTGTATGACTTTTTCCTTCACCAAGTTAGGGAAGTTTTCTGTCATTATTTCTTCAAACAGGGTTTCTAGGCCTTACTCACTTTCTTCTCCTGCTGGTATCCCTATGATGCAGATATTGTTATATTTCATGTTTTCCCACAGTTCCCTTAAACCTTCCTTGTTCTCTTTAAGTTTTTCTTTTTGTAGCTTTGATTGGGTGGGGTCTTTTCTTTCAATATTGTCTTCAAAATAACTGATTCAATCCTGTTTTATCTACCCTATTTTTAGTTCCTTCTAGTGTATTCTTAATTTCCAACTGGTTTTTATTCATAGTTTTTATGTCTTTTTTATGCTGTTGTAATTACCACTAAGTTCCTTGTACTTCTCATTCAGTTCCTTGAGCATCCTTATAACCATTATTTTGAACCCTAGGTCTGATAAATTGTTTGCCTTGATTTCATTGAGCTCTTTTTTTTTTCTGGGAATTCCTCCTTTTCTTTTGTTTGGGGGTTATTTCTTTGTCTCCCCATTTTAGCTCTTCTTGTTTGTTTCTGTATATTAAATACATCTGCCTTATCAACCTGTTTTCATGGGGCAGCCTTATTTGGTAGGAGTTCTATGGGACTCAGTGGAACAATCTCCTTAATCTCCTGAGCTGGATGCTCTAGGAATGTCCCTTGTGTGGGTTATATGGACTCTCCTGTTTTATTTGGGTCTTGTTGTCGGCCCATTCATTGGTGGGATCTCCCCTCCAGCTCAACCCCCACAACATCTAGTACACCGTTGTTCAGGTGCAGACAGAACAAAAAAAAATACCAAAGCAAGAAAAAAAAATCCCCCAAAACAGCAGCAAAATCAACAACAAAAGAGCAAAGAATAATTAAAGTGGAATGAGAAATAGAGTAATAAAAAAAAAGATACCGAAAGACCAAAGGAAAATGATAAGGAGAACAGAAAAGGAAGAGAAACAATTAAGAGTAAGGAATAGAAAGAGGAAATCACCAAAAAAGAACAAAGAAAGGGAAAGGATAAGAAATAAGGAAAAATGGAGTAAGAAAAGGGAAAAGTAAAATAAGAGATATGAAAGAAAAAGAGAAAAAGAGAAAAAAATGAAGAAAAAAAATAAAAAGGCTATGCCAACGAAAAATAACAAAAATAGTGAGAAAGAACCAAGTGGAATTTGTCTCAGCAGAGTTTAGTGCTTGCCTGCTGGGTTCTTCTCCCTCTGGATGTTGTCTGAGGCTGGTGTAAGCCAATGTCAGCTGCTGTCCACTTCTAGCCCTTGGCAGCCTGTTTGAAGCCACAAGCGAACCACAGTTTGTGGCAATCTCCTCCAGGCTTGGCCGCATCGGGATGGGCCTCACTGTGCTGCTAGGCTGGCTTTCATCAAACATGACCCAGGCGTGGGTCAGCAAATGACTGAAGGCACCGCAGGATCTGCCTCCACCTGCCTCTGCCTGCTGGCCCATCTGCTTCTGAGAGGGCTTCTGGCAGAATCAGGAGGATGAGACCCATGGATCTCCTGTGTGAGTACCACGCAGACTTCAGGGAAGACAGTGGGTATGTTCCCCCGACACCACACGTCTGAACATGTCCCAGATTATTTCCCTGATCTTAGTGGAGCCCCTAACAGGAAGGCGCGTATGGCCTCCAGAGCCCAAAGTTTGAACCTTCCGGAAACCAGGAGGGTGTCTCTATGGCTCTCCCACGAGGGGAAGTGCCAAGTCTGGTTCCTGGGGAAGTGTACGGAAGGCCACGCCCTACAGCCAGTCTCTGACACCCTCTGAGTCTATGTTGCTGTCTCCTCAGCACAGGTTAAGATGCAGGGTAGGGGGCAGTAGGAAAGAAAAAGGCAGGATGGGGCAAGCGGGATTCCAGAGGGTGGGGTCATTGTTTTCCCCCAGAAGAGCCTGCCCTTCTCAAGAAAAACAGCTGCTGCAGGTTGGAGGTATGTCCTGGCACCAGGAACCCAGCAGCCGATCCCCCACGTCTCTCCCCAAACTCTCACTGCAGACTCTCCTCAGGCAACTCCTGTCCACCACACCCTCCCATCACCCGAGAAGGTGGTGGCTCTGAATGAGAAACCTGTGCTTTGGCACCTTAGGGGAAAAAATAGAGGCTTTGTCTCCAGTGGACTCTGTCCCCTGCGGCCTTTCATTGCTGGGGGCCACGTGAGCACTCTGGGCTTGGCCGCCCAGTCTGGGGTCCAGGCTTCACTCCCCTTAGGGCATAGCTCCCACGGCTATTCCATAACCGCGGCCTGCAACAGTGGGAGCAGTGTCGGCCCCTTTCACATCCCTGCCCTTCCTACCCATGTCAAGGTGGTTTCTGCCCATCCTTGGTTCAGAGTCTCCTTTTCAGGTAGTCTCTGGTTGCGTATTTCAGGTGGCTGTTGCCATCTTTATTTTTGCCAGTTTGGTTCTGAGAGGCAGTGTGAGACAGATCCTCCTACTCTGCCACCTTCTTGCCCTCTCCTCTGGTTTTTCTTATTTACCTTTACATTTTTTGAATGGATCTAAAAAGGGCTCTCCCACAGAAACATAAACATTGGCTTCATGGGGAACAGCCTCAGGTTCAAGAGCTTTGGTGCCATCTGCCAGGAACACTTGCCATGAGGCCTCGTTCCAAGTCAGCGTTTCCAGGAACTCCTCCAGCCACAAGGGGCTGGTTGGCACAATAACTTTGGCAAAGACCATTTTGGATCCAGTTATGTAAGCTGTTCCTCTAGTCACTGTGGGTTAAAGTTTACATCTTTGAGAGCTTGTATGCCAATTCTGGGCTGCCTGAAATTTAAAGAAGAGAACTCTGCGACTCTCAATCATGGACAGGCCTGTTTCTCTTGGATGCTGATATTAAACAAGCATTGTTTTCACTGGCTGATTTGCAGCTATCTGGGTCTGATACTTCATCATGGCTATGATCGGATGCAGTTTGACGTGTGGAGCAATCCTGAAGTCCTGACCCTTCTGATATTGCTGCTGAAGGTAAAAGCCTGTTGGGGCCAAACTGAGGCTGCAAATAATCTTCAGTAGTTTTAATAACTTTCACCTGAGATGACATAAACCCCCTTGTTAAATCATTCAAAATGTGTGTGTAAATTGAGTGAATGGTATCCCCCCTTGCAGGTACCTTCAGAGCTGCTTTGCTGTGATACCTTCATGGTTTTAGTCAAGGGCAATGAAGACGACTGAGGAAGTACTGCCCTGTGATCTTCTGTTTCTGTTCTTGCCATTTTCAGCTCTTTGATTTTCTTGCTCAGTCATTGCCTGACTCAAACTCAATGAACGTTCACTGATGATTACTGTGCAGCTAGTAAACTCCTTGGAAGCTGTGCCTGGTTTCCATAGCAACTGCATCAGCAATGTCATTTTTGCGTAAGCATGTGAACAGCACTCCAGCTATCAGTGGCACTGGTGTACTTTTCAGTCTAATAAAATTTCCTACTGCATTATCGGCCACTCTGTCTAAAAGTAGAGCTGTCACTGACTAAAACATTATTTTTAGTGGAAAAAATTAAAGGAGGACAGAAACCTTTTCTATAAAGCACTTACTAATTTTTTGAATGACTTTAGATTCGTAGAATTATCCATACTTGATCAAGAGGGTGGAAGCACTGCTTTTATCCCATCCAAAGGCAGTGGTTACCTTATGCATTCGTGTATTCTCACATTTGCTTTTGCAAATATGGAAACAACTCAAATGAGACCTGGGTGCCCCACCAAGCAGATTTAAAGCAAAAAAAAAAAAAAAAAAATGAGAAGGAAGAAAGGAATGAAGGGAAGGAAGGAAGGGAGGAAAGGAGGGAGGGAGGAAGACCAACTCTTAGGGGTAACTTTGAAACCTATTTTGTATTATCCCTTTTTCTTTTTCTCTTTCCCCCTTTCTGTCATCATCAGCCTTACATCCCCCTATTTATTTCCTTCACTTGTTAAAGACAACCTTTAGCTATAGATTTCTAGTTTTCTCCAATGGCCCTGATTCTAAAGACTCTGTAAATTTGTCTCTATAAATAAAGCCAGAATTCTCAAGGCAGATATCTGTGGCAGATCCTGGCCTGCAGGATCCATGTATATTGTGGCTGCTCGTGAACAAATACACACGGACAACAGAAGTCCTGTGGAGAAAAGGGACAGCATGGCCACTCTCTGAGAGAGGGAGAGAGAGAGACAGAGAGAGAGAGAAGGCCAGAGTGCCCAGTCCCTGCCTGACCAGGCTTTTATTGCTTCTCTGGGTACATTACATGGAGGGTAGTCCTCATTTACTATGCACAGGTTCACTGCAGGGGACTGCCTTTTACAGATAACAAAGGAAAAAATGTTGCTGATTACTTCAAAGAGAAGGATGCTGCAGATCAGGGGAAAGTGGTTGAACTGGTCACACTCCATCCTTGGGAGGTTTAGCACAGACACTAGGAAGTTACAGTAAGCAGGTGCTGCCTCAGTTCGGGGTGAGGGAGTTTTAGCAAAAGCAGGTCTCATAGCAGTCTAGGTGCAATGCAGGCCTGACTCCCCACAGGAAAACCTCTCAGTGGGCATGGTCCTGCACGCCACTCGCACCCCACTGGGTGTCCACTGAGGGCTGAGCTACATTTCCACACCATGCAAAGTGGTTCCCTACATTTCCTCCCTTGTTTTTAGTTAGGACCTCTATAGATGTCATAAAGTTTGCTATTTTCTGGTCTCTCATACAACCCTGGGAAAATAATTTGCAAATGTAGCAAAGTACACAAAGCATTATTATAATCAGTAAGCAACTGGTGGCTCCAAAGATCCACGTTCTTGTTAAGTTCATTTAAGTGTTGAATGTCCTGCAGCTGCTGATGTAATTCTAGCTGCAATTTCTCAATTTATCCATTTAAATTTGTAGAAAAAGACTCTTCCTAAGTGATGTTGAATATCACTCTAGGAGTACTGGATGGAATTTCACTTCGGGTTGGAGAATCCAGGATCGGAAGAGTCCAGTGGGTGGAGGTGGGTCGCAGCCTTGGAAGCCTTTTCTGTGATATGGCTTCACCCTCTTCACAGGCAGTTCCAAAGGTCATTCTGGAGAGTAAACACAAGCATACCCTCTTCCCCAAGTTAATAGTTCAACCGGGCCTTCCCATTTTTCTTCCCCTAGTGGGTCTTTGTATAAGACCAAGGGGTGTGGGACTGCAGGCATGTTTTGCACAAGGTGTTTGTCTATGGGTTAATTTAAACTATCATCACAATTCAAAAATTGTACATATATATTGCCAGAATGGTTAAATTCCTGGGGGATATTTCCTGAATATATCCCAGGCCACTATTAGTCTTGATTTCTTGAGGACAGTTTTAGTGGCTGAAGGCCTCAAGCTGTAACATTCTTTGCTGATTCCCTAGTGAGGGGAGGGGCCTACAGAGCACCTGAGTTAGTGTCTGCTGGGAAAGACAGGACCCCTGCTGTTTCTGCACGCTGCAATGAGTTTGAGCAGCAAGTTGATTACTTTATTGTTCTCAGGACCTGGCAGTTCCTAGATCTAGAATTTGCAGTGTTTCAAAGACTTAGACGCTTACTATTCCTCTTATTTCCTTTCCATTTCCGCTTTCTTAATCCCTTCCTTACAGACTATCTACGACTTCCTTGACCTTTCTACAACATACATAGTCCACATAACATTCCAAAATAAGCATAAATCTTTTAAAACTTAAGGCTGATTAGATTGCCAAAAGTTTGACTTAAGGAGTATATTATGAAATGAATAGTTCGGGGAGCCCTGGCTGGAATTCCTTCTCCTGCTGCTTGCCCCAGTTCTAAGTCTGCTGCTAGGCTCCCACTGAGGTGAGGGGCTGCGCAGCACCGCGGTCCCAGGGCGGACCCAGCCAGTCACAATTGTGCCAGAGTGTCCAGGACCACACCCAGTGCTGGTTGCAGGGAAAGATTTCTCCCAGTGCGCACCGCGGAGAAGGGGAGGCAAGGGAAACCAGGCCCCCGACCCCAACAACTGATCCTTCCAGCAGAGTGACCCAGCCCCCATTCGCTGCGAGTATGCACTTGCTGGCAGCTGTAGCCTTGCTGCGAGACTGCGCACCCACGCCACAGCTGAGCTCACCGAGGGGGCTGTGAGGCTCTCAGCAGCTGGCGCAAACCAGGAGACGGGCCTAGCTAGCTTGCATCGGTCTCTTCTCTTCCATACTTCCAAATCCAAAGATCCCTTATCTGGGAGACATTCAGCAGCCCTAAAAAAGCTGCTGAATTAGCCAAAAACTTTGCTCCTGTTCTTTACAGCCTGTTCCTCATGGTAGAGGATTCTTAGAAACACTTAAAGAAATTTTTTTAACAAATCAAGTTGTCACAAGAGAGGGCAACCTTGGAAGCAATCCCTTTTTCTCTGAAATCCAACACACCCTACAACCTTCCCAAAAAGCACTTGGTGTCATCAGCCCTTACCTGAGCTGATGCACACACTCCGACCAAGTTGGTGTGTTGACTACGACGACGGCTCATAGCCCTGGTCCCTGTTCCTGGGCACCAGATGTGGCGGATCCTGGCCTGCAGGATCCATGTATATTGTGGCTGCTCGTGAACAAATACACATGGACAACAGAAGTCCTGTGGAGAAAAGGGACAGCATGGCCACTCTCTGAGAGAGAGAGGGAGAGAGGGAGGGAGGGCCAGAGTGCCCAGTCCCTGCCTGACCAGGCTTTTATTGCTTCTCTGGGTACATTACATGGAGGGTAGTCCTCATTTACTATGCACAGGTTCACTGCAGGGGACTGCCTTTTACAGATAACAAAGGAAAAAATGTTGCTGATTACTTCAAAGAGAAGGATGCTGCAGATCAGGAGGAAAGTGGTTGAACTGGTCACACTCCATCCTTGGGAGGTTTAGCACAGACACTAGGAAGTTACAGAAAGCACCTGCTGCCTCAGTTCAGGGTGAGGGAGTTTTAGCAAAAGCAGGTCTCATAGCAGTCTAGGTGCAATGCAGGCCTGACTCCCCACAGGAAAACCTCTCAGTGGGCGTGGTCCTGCACGCCACTCGCACCCCACTGGGTGTCCACTGAGGGCTGAGCTACATTTCCACACCATGTGAAGCAGTTCCCTACAGATATCCACACAAGTATACTAAAGAAAAGACTCCTGAAGATGTGAAAATAACCTAGCAACACTTATTGGGGCCTAGTGTGTCCCAGGACTGTGCTATAGGGAACCATTCCACATGGCATGGGCAATGCAGCCCAGCCCCGACTCAGGAAGGCCAGTGGGGAGTGAGGTCTGGCACACAGGACCCACGCCCATGGATAGGTTCTCTCATGGGGAATCAGGCCTGCCTTGTACCTAGGCTGCTTTGAGGCTTGCTTTTGCTAAAACTCACCCTGAATTGAGGCAGCAAATGTTGACTGCATATCTTTAAAGTAACTTCCTGAAATCTATGCTAAACCTTCCAAGGATGAATGTAACCAGATCAACCACTTTCCCCTTTGCATTTGCAAATACTCTTCTTCTTTTATGTGATTAGCAACAGCCTTTCCTTTGTTTTCTGTAAAAGGTAACCACCTAAAGTGAACCTGTGCATAGTAAATGAGGATGATCCTTGATGTAATGTGCCCAGAAAAGCAACAAAAGCCTGTCCAGGCAGGGGTCAGGGCCCTCTGTCACTCAGAGAGTGGCCATACTGTTCCTTTTTCTCTACAGGACTTCTGCAGTTCGCGTGAATTTGTTCACCGCAGCCACAACACACAGACCCCACAAGCCAGTGTCTGCATCACTGGGCTAAATGCTTTTCACAGCATCAGTTCATTCATTCTTCAAATAAGTTCTACTTCTAAGTTCATTTCTCAGCAAAAGAACCTGGAGACAGAGAAACAAATTGCGTCCTAACGTCACACTGCTGGTAATTAGCCAACACTGAACTTCAAACCCAGGTCTCTGACTTGCCAATATCCCTACTGTCCCAAGAAAGCCACAGGGAAGTCCACTGTTCGAGATGCTGGCTGTGTCTAGCTCCCACTGAGTCACCGTGGTGCCCGGGGACAGGCTTTTTATTACCATCCATGGGGTAGGGAGTCATTTTGAAGAAGGTCTCTCTGGCCCAAAATATTAACTCCTGGGGAGTGGGAAAGGATAATTCTTCTCCTACCTTTTTAAGTCCTGCTGGCTGGGCTAATAACCAAATTAACACAAAACATATTGACAGGAGAAAATGTCTAAATTTATTACATATGTACATATGAGGGTTCCATAAGACTTCGAGGCCTCGGGACAGATCTGGCCATTGAGGCTTACGAGCCATCTTGAGCTGAGAAGGTGGGGGCTGTAGTCTGGGATTTCAGAGGGCAATTCACATACAGATAGAAGAGCAAATGTTTGCTGGACCATCTTTAACAACATGACACAGGCAGGACTTTGGCCAAAGGAATTTTGACCACACTAGTTCATGTTAAACTATAATTATCTGTAATGACATCTCTCTTCCCAGAAAAGGTCCTCTTATCTAAATGCCTTTTAAGCAGTTAGGGGGAAAGTCAAAGGTTTTTCCAGAATCTTTCCTTTCTTAAAAATAACCATCTTAAAATAATCAGTATCCCAAAGATGCATAGTTTGAGGAAGCAAACTCTGCTCCCCTCATTTCCAGAAAATATTTGCTCAATTAATTATTTCTGCATTGAAAAGGATACAAAGTGATTAATTAATTCATTTTACCCATCAGGATATTAACTCATTGCCAAATATTTATACAAACAACTGTTACAGACCAAATGTGCTATTAGGAGCTGTGAGAAAATAAGAGACAAGAAAATGCCCAGCTTTGGGGAAACAGCGTTGTGCAGAGAGACTGGCAGAGGTGAAAGGAATCCACACTGTGACTCGGGCCCCTCTTGTGGAGTCAACAGAGTGGCCAACTCACCAGGGGGTCAAGGTCATGGGTGCCTCCATGGACCATCTCTGGCCGTTACTCTCAGGCCCTACTCCCTGGAGCCTACCTCCTCCCCTTCTCTGCCCACTGGAGTCCTATTCATCTGCAGTATCTTGGCTCCTGGTCCCAACTCCACACCACCAGCAGCTGTGTGGCCTCACGTCATGTCACCACACCTCTCTGAGCTTCAGTTCATTTTTTTAAAAAAAACATGTTGGGCAAGGTGACACTTGCCTGCTCTGTCAGGAATGACAGTCCCGGCAACCACTGTCCTACCATTTGGCTCCAGTCCAAGGGAGCGAGTAGAAACACACCAGACAGGGTTAAACCAGGGGCCTGGCCAACTCCTCCTCGCAATCACAACACCAGCAACCAGCTACAGATCATTGGACAGCGGCAAATCCCTTAATCACCCAAACTCTGTCTTCTGGTTTGCTGAAGCAGCCAAGGACGGGGTGGGGCTTCCACTTGCAAAAAGAAAGGAGCTCTGTGGCCTTTCCCTCACACAGGAGAACATGGCCAAGCGGGTTGCAATTGTGGGGGCCGGGGTCAGCGGCCTGGCCTCCATCAAGTGCTGCCTGGAGGAAGGCCTGGAGCCCACCTGCTTCGAGAGGAGCGACGACCTTGGGGGGCTGTGGAGATTCACCGTAAGTGGGATTTTAACCACTTTTTTGTATCTGCTGAGAAAAGGGCTTGACTGGTACATAAGGGACTGCATTTCTTCCACAAGGGCCAGCTGCTCTGGGGAGGGGCAGAAATGTCTGCTGAGCTGAGGCGCGGGGGCAGGGAGGCGAAGTGGCCAAGAAGGGCTGCTGAAAATGACGAAAGCAGCAGGACACAGCCCAAGCTTCAGTGCGAGGTGTGGCAGCCGCCTTACTAACATTACCCAGAGCCCAGAGGAAGGAAGATGCCCACGAAGGGCAGGAGAGGATGGAGTGGCTGGGATGGGCCAGGAGCACCCCAGGGGGAGGAGAGCAGGGGCAGAACCAAGAGGCTGAGGTAAACCAGAGAGAGCAGGGCTTGGGGCAGAGGTGCAAACACAGTGCTGGAATTTCAGCCTCTGGCTGCAACTCCGCGCTGCTTGTACTGGCTTCTCCTTCGGGCCCTGCTCTCGCTGAAGTAGACAGAACAGCACAGGGCTTGCTGTAGAATGGGCTCGGTCCTCCAGGTCCTCTTTCCAGGCAGTCTCAGCCCATGCCAAGGACAGTCAAGAGTCAAGAATGTGGGTTTGGAGCCTTTTTTGTTTCCTGAGCAAAGTAAGTGATATTCTCAAATCTCAGCAGGGCTCCGGCCTGGATTGGAGAGGGTCATGAGGAGAGGAAGGAGGAAAGGGGACTACGAAGCCCACTGTTGACCAGCCTGGGGTCACGGGGGCCACAGGGGCCCTGCTGGAGGTCCCTGGACCCCTGTGAGCTCCATGGCTCAGCCTGGGAAATACTGGAGACCTGCCAGACCTCCAATTTTCCCTCCTTCTCGGGAGGGCAAGACCATTTCCCCTGAGCCTTCAATAAGCTGTGCAGAGAGCTGCCAGGAATGGTGGAGGGGAGCAAGGTGTCAGATGTACTGGCTTCAGAGCCCCTGAGGGCCTAGAGAAAGAGGGTGTTCCTCCAGCACGGAGAAAGTGACTTGGAACTGGGGAAAAGTCATTGTTTTCTGACTCGTTGAGCAAAGCTCCAGGGAGGTCAAAGTTGTGGAGGCCAGCTTGGCTCACAGAAAGAAGGGCTGTATATCTTGAAATATGTCTAACCATTGAATGGAACCATCAGTGCGTAGACACCTCCCAAAGGCGAGAGCCAAAGAACACAGCTGTCCCCACAATTCAAATGGCCTATGTCCCACTAGGAAAGCAGAAACCGGGCACCCAGGCCATGGTAACCTTACCTCCCATGTGCACTGCAGACATTGCCAATCAAGCATGATACCCCTCCCCTGATGAGCCTCAGGATCCTTCTTAACACGGTATTCCAAAGAAGCGCTGCTAATCCACCAGAGTGGGAACTGGCATGGCCCATTTACAGGGATAATTAGCAGGGTGATTTGGTTAAAAGTCACCTCAACCAAAGCAAAATGTGAGCCCAGGGTTCTATGGATACCAGATAAAAATGGGCCTTATACAAGCCACAAACCTATATAATTATAAACACACACACATACAAAAATACTGACGCCAGAATTAAGAAAAGTGAGTTCCAGATGCAGCTGTGCCCAACTAGCTGTGTGACTTGGGCCGGTCAAACTTCTATACACAAAAAGCAGCATGGGGCACCATATTGAGAAGGATTCCCCCTGCCCTCCAGGAGCTGTCAGGCTGATAGGAAAGGCGTAGGCACCTACTAGTCAGAAACAGTGCTGTGGGAATTTAAAGGAGGGACAGGATTACATCTACTTGAGGGAAACCAAGGAAGGCTTCATGGAAGAGATGGTACATGATGGACTTCAGAGGATTTCAACTGGCAGAAGAGATTGTGTGTGAGACACCAGGGAGAGAACCAGGAAAGAGAAAGTCCTGGGCATGCTTGGAAAATAAAAATAGCTTATTGGTATACGTGGTTCATGTCAGAGAAATACTGGGAGAGTGGCTGAATATTTGATTAAAAGATTCATACTCAACTTGGAAAGTAATGGGCAATGAGAAAAAGAAGTAAGGAGAGTTGTTGTTGTTGTTGTTGTGTTTGTTTTGTGCATGTTGGGAAGACCCCACTGTCTGCAGGCAAAGAGAAGACGCCTGGGCGGTAGGAAAAGACTGAATGCGCAAGCCAAGATGGGACGAGGTCCTGGCATTGAGAGGAAGAGCGGAGTCGCAGGCCCACGGGGAAGGGTGCGCCTGGCAGAGGGGGACAGACACAACCTCCTCAGGACTGGGAGGGAACGAAAGGGAGGGAAGCATGAACACAGAGAAACATTAAAGCAGAAAGAAGGAAGATAAGGAGCGTGTCCAAGAGGCCTTGACTCTTCCAGGAAAATGTGGCTTCTGGGGAGCACGAAGAAGGAGTGGGGTGGAGAATGAAGAAAAATGAAGAAGGTGGTGGAAAAATATGGTGAGGCAAGTGAGAAGACATCGAGAGGAAGGGGAAGAGGGTGATCCAGCTGCAGTCAGGTAACCAGTACCCCACTGGCAATCACTCCACTCATACAAAATGAGAACAAGGAGCCAGCTTAAAGAGATAAAAGCTGGATTACTGGGGCGCTGGGAAGCAGGGAAAACCACCCCCACCTTCACTCAGCAGCCCTCTCTTGACACAGCGGCCCTTTTGCCACCTTGAGATGCCTGTGGAGCCTGATTGAAAATCCCTAAACCAGGTGACCTTAAAGGGTACCTGGCTCTAATGTGTTAGATGAGTCTCCCAGGTCTTTCTAGAGACACCCTGCTCCCTCCCACCTCACCACACACACACTCCACAGAAGGCTGGTTGGAGGTGCCCACTCAAAACCTGCTCTAGCAAAGGCCATGCCTGCCACAGCGTGTGTACAGGGGGATCCTCTGTGCCTGTGCTGGGCAGAGGGAGCTTAATGCAAAAACAGAGGGCAAACTGCAGAAACCCAAGATACCTGTGGACACAGTTTCCATTTCCTCCAAAGACGATGGAGATAATAAACCACCGAGCTTCATTCACACTCAGAGGGCACAACTCCGGTCTCATCCAGCCACCACCGCCTTCAGCAAGGAGAAAACAAACAAGGGTTGCCATGCAAGAGAGAGGCCACTGTTCACTGGGGCTAGGGAAGGGTTGCCACCTTTAAAGAGAAAAGGGGTACAGTGGCAAAGAACCCGCTTCTGACTACCAACTCCAGTGGGGGCGGGAGGTGTGTCTGTCACACACCCACTCTCCCGGGGCCTTGCTAGGGAAGGGTGGCTTGGGACGGCAGCACTGGACGCTGATGACCTCAACTACCCAGTGACGTTGAAGAAACCAAACGGGAGGAGTCGTCCTGTCACTCCAATGAATGTCGCTCTCAAAGAACTTGAGTTCCAGCCTTGAGGATCAGCGCCCGTGCGGCACCAACACAGCATCCGGGGGCCCAGACTCCGCCTGCACTGGGGGAGACACCTTGTGCCCGGCGCTGCACATCCCCGTGACACGGTCCAGACCCCGAGAATCCCGGAGTGGCGCCCTTCCTGCTCTGCATCGAGGTCTTTCCTCTGTCCGCGCACCATTTCCTTTAGTCCACAAATGTTTATTGAGCACCTACTATGTGCCTTATGTGCCATATAATTTTTAGAATCAATGAGGACAATGATAAAGCATAATATTTCACCTTGAAGTCATTATGGAATGATTTATGAACAGTGAGGAATGTTCCTCAGCTATTTCTATGTGAAGCTTGGTAAACCTGATTCTTACGAGCTTTCTTTAAAAGACTTACTTCTGTAAGTTCGGAATCTTGTTAGGACTCTTTTTATTCAAATATTCAACAAACAATTATTGAATTCCTAATATCTTTGAAGGAGTATAACTCACAAGCTCCTACCTTTCGGGGGATTCCCTGGCATATCCAATTTAGGTGAGTTCTTGTCACTCTTTCATATTTACACATGCCAAAACAAAATGCTTTACATTTTTTGAACCCAGCTTTACAGAAATGTTTACATGTATTATGCATATCTCTGCCCCCATTTAAGAGTATATATTCCAGATCCAGCCTTTTATTAGTGTTAACTAGAAACTGACAGCATTAACAGAGTATTATTCATTACGTGATGCTCTCAGATGCCAGAGAAAAGTAAGGGAACTTTGGCTATACACTGATTGAGCCCAAGATGTTTATAACTGATTTTTCCCCATTATACTGACAAGGGGGAAAAAATCTGAGATGTCCTCAAATAAACTACAGCAGCCTGGCTGGAAAGAAGACACAGACAGGTTAATCAAGTTAACAACTTCGGGCCAAAACCAGCAAAAGACTGGCAATATTCCTGAATGTATGTTGAAACTCTGTATTAACTTCCACGTGGTTATTTCTTCTGCTCCTTGCTTACACATGAACTTTCCAGACCACCGCTCACCACCAACGCCAAAAAGCAAGCTCCTCCCTTGCGGATCATGTGCTTGTCCCCAAACTCGCTGCCTTCACCTCCTCCCATCCATCGCATTTAGAGCCAATGTAAATGCTTTCAAAACAAGGTATGTCTTTCTTCCCCAAGAGGTAGACATGCTGTCCTCTCCATCCAGCCCTGCCTGCTGCTGGTGGTTTAGACTGCACACCCCCCACCAGGCCCTTTCCCTGGCTAGCCAGAGTCCTAACAAACCCTTTTTCAGAAAAGCTTTCCACTCTGAAGGTTTCTGTTTAACGACACAACAGCACTTCCCATGCTGTTTGCTCTCGGTTCTCAATATTAGAGCTCCTCACAGCTCATCCTATTGTCTTTTCTTCCTACAACCCAGAGGAAATGTGATCACTTCTATTTTGGGTTTTGTTTTGTTTTTTTTTAATTGATTTGAGAGAGAGAGGACAGGAGAAGGGACGGGGGAGAGGAGGAGAGAGGGCGGATGAGAGACACACACACACACAGAGAGAGATGATCACTTTCAAACCAACACTGAATTTATTTCTAATGCCTGGCTTCAAGTTGAAGGATGTTCTAAAGTTCCTCTATCCAATAAAGTGACTGCTGATATAAAAAAATTTTTCTGTGTTTGTTCAACCAAACTGATGACAACTGCCAGGAAGCAAAATATCAACAGGCTGAGGAACTGCTCCAGAGAACGGCAGTTTTGCACCTTATTTTGTACCTTAGAATCAAAGGAGGCAGTGTAAGGAGGGTTATGTGAACCCCACTAGTGGTAGGAGAAGGAGGAGGGGGTAAGCAAAGTGGGGGAACCTCCAGGGTTGGATAAAAGTCAAAAGGGAGGAACACATCCTTCTTTTGCTTCGTCGGGCACAGGATAGCCAAGATTCATGTTTATAGCACACACAGATGGTACGTGGGGAACAAGATAAAAGCATGGGGTTCTGAGGCCCTGTGCTCTCGTCCCAGTGGCCGTGCCTTCAAGAGGTCTGGGAAAGAAAGTCACTCTGACATTTTAAGGATATGTTATCTATCCTAGATGCATCAGACAGTGGACGGGCTCCCTGACATCAGAGACCGACCTTTGCAAAGGAAGCTGTAGGCCTGGGATTTGACCTGCCTGGTTAGGAATTTGTGGTCAGACCATCCTATGCAGTCACGTTTGGTCACAGAGCTTGTCAGGCCTGCCCTGTGGGCCCCTGTGCCTGTCAGGTTTATAACAGAGCCCCTTTCTTGTTCACATTGCCATCAGCCACATGTAACTGTGGAATGTCGTTGACATGACTAAGAACCTACATTTTTTGTTTTATTTAATTTTAGAACCAGTACTTCTTTCAGCTATCAGAGAACTTTTAAGAATATTTGCTAACAATTTGGGTATGGAACCCCCTTCTTCCACTGAAAATTCAGCATTTGAATTGAAGAGTATAAAATATGCACTGGACTTGAAAGACTATGAGAAAAAGAATATAAAATACTTTCATTAATAATGTTTATGTAGCCCTGGATAGTATGGCTCAGTGGATTGAGCATGGGCCTGCAAATCAAAGGATCATTGGTTCGATTCCCAGTCAGGGCACGTGCCTGGGTTGCAGGCCAGGTCCCCAGCAGGGGATGCATGAGAAGCAACCAAACACAGATGTTCCCCTCTCTTTCTCCCTCCTTTCCCCTCTGTAAAAATAAATAAATATTTTAAAATAATGTTTATATTGATGACATATTGAAGTTAAGAAATTTTGGATATATTGAGTTAAAATATACTACTAAAATTAATTTCACCTGTTTCTTTTTATTCTTTTATTGTGGCTATGGGAACAGTTTTAAGCACCTCTCCACCACATTCCTGTTGGGCAGGACCTCTCAAAGCCTTGTTTCTCAAACCACAGTCCATGGACCAGCAGTAAGTGCACAGGAGCTTGTTAGAAATGCAGAATCTCAGGCCCACCAGACCCACTGAATGCGTCTACATGTTAAGATCTCTGGGCTGATTCTCAACAAGATTAAGAGGCACTGATCTAGAGAGCTGTGCCTCTCAAACTGGGGACAAGATTCAGTGTTTCTTTTGTTTCCCATCAAGTAGAGACAGTTCAATTTGTAAAAGATAACAAAAATGAACTATCAGAAAAAATGAGGCAAAGAAAAATATAAAATCTAAATTTACAGAGAGTTGAAGGACATAAAATAAATTCCAAGAAATGTATGAGTGCCTAAAAATTAACATCACTTCACGGGTGTGCACACACACAGACACATCCACACTCACATGCATGCACTGTCTGTACAGGAACATGTCGAAGAAGGCAGAGCCAGCCTCTACAAGTCCGTGGTTTCCAACAGCTGCAAGGAGATGTCCTGTTACTCAGACTTTCCATTCCCAGAAGATTATCCAAACTATGTGCCCAACGCCCAGTTCCTGGAATATCTCAAAATGTATGCAAACCACTTCAACCTTCTGAAATGCATTCAATTCAAGGTAAGACCCAACATCAGTTAGCAGCCAGGGAGTAGTTTTTAACCTATTTTCTATGCTCTCTCTGTAGCCTAGTCTTGGGCTCCGTAGATGAGAAAGTGAACGGCAAGGCTGATGGCACCTGGTTCCATTTCTCCTGTACTAACCCCATCCCAAGGGAACCTGCAGTTGGAGGTGGATACTTTCTGTAAAGATACAAAGCCATAGATTTCAATTTGTAACACTTGTATCTAAGTATCCTAAGGCCCCCAAAACATATCAAACCACATCTTCAATGTGAGCCAGATGCCTGCACACAGGGAAACGGAGAACTCCTATCGCAGGCTGCACGCTCTCCTCCTGACTTTCCTTTGATCGGGATGGGCGTGTGCAATGGCCTATACACAGAGAACCTCACTATTTGAGGGGAAACTTTTCTCAGTGTCTTTGGTGTTAGAAAAACCTTTGAATACTCTTCTCCTTGGCTCTAAGACAGAGACAGGAGGGGGGTAAAAGGACATGAGTAAATGAATATACTCTCTTTCTCTCTTTCCTTTTTTCCCCTTCCTCTCCAAGAAACAAATGAAAATCCATGTGTTTCCCTTCTCCTGTTTCCCTCCCTATCGAGATGGGCATGTTGAGGAGTTCACAAGGAATTACACAGAGAAAGCAACATGAGTGGAAAGATTGCCCTAAACAAAGAGCAAATGAGATTTACATTCACAACCTTAAAAGTTCTCCTGATCAAAATAAGCTCTGAGTTTGTTCACTGCGGCATTATTTACCATGGCCAAGAAAGACATGGAAACCACCTGAGAGTCCCGTGATGGATTAATGGATAAAAAGAATGTGATGTATATACATATAATCTAATATATTATATTACTATATTATGTATAATATATAAGATAATATACAATTATATCTGTAGTATATTATAGATATATATGTAATTATATATTATCTGATATATAATAGTATATATTATGTATCTAACATATATCTTTGATACTATATAAAGTACATATACTACTTTGATAAAGTATAAATGATACAATGATAAAGTACATTATATATGTTTATATATTATATATCACATTATATATTCTAATGTATGATATATACGACACTTTATATATAGTGTATATTAGTACATACACATTATATATAAAATATGTAATATATATATTTCAGCCACTAAAAAATGAAGGAAATCCAGCCATTTGTAACAACATGGATAGACCCTGAGGGTATTGTGCTAAAAGAAATAAATCAGAGAAAAAGAAACATTATCTGATCTTACTTAAATATGGAATCTAAAACTCTGACCTCATAGAAACAGAGAGTGGATTGGAAGTTGCCAGAGGTAGCCCAATTCGATTTGCAGAGTTTTATTCATTAATTATGTTTAGTCTGAGCTCTAGAATGTCTGAGATGTCACCCGGCCCATAAGCCTTTATTGGAACCTTGATAACTATTCATCACGATGTCTATGATTCTTTTTCAGACTAAAGTGTGCAATATAACTAAACGCCCAGATTTCACTGTCACCGGCCAATGGGATGTGGTCACTCTGCGTGAAGGAAAGCAAGAGTCCACTGTCTTTGATGCTGTCATGGTCTGCACTGGTTTGCTTACTGACCCAAATTTGCCACTGGACTCCTTTCCAGGTACAACATTTTCTGCAACTGACCTTCATGTGTCTCATGGAGCCATCCTGGTACTCAACTGGGCTGGGAATGAATTCCTACAGTTCCTCCTTTAAGCAGTTCAAGTTGTGAGGCAATGGGTTTTTTCCTAAACTGCACTTCCTGGCTAGTTTTTGGCTTTCATATGTTCCAAACAACCTATGAGCACTGAAGAGAAGAATGAATAACTAACGAGAGTTTTATGCTTCACTGAGGTTCAATGTCCCTCCTTAAGTGCTCAGGACGGCTTCTACAACGTGAGATACCTAGACAAATTGGTGGCATAAGCACATTGCCAAAGTTGAGGTTAGAGGTCACCCAAGTCCACCAGTGAATAAAGGAAAACGCAATTTGATTTTTTTCATGTGAGTCATAGCAGTTGACTGGATCAGAGGTTTATGGCACTGGGTCAGTCATCAACAACAGGGGGAGGAGCCTTGGAAGGCAGGTGAAGACATCTTTGGGACTCAGTGTCTTTTGCAACCAAAATTCACGTTAATCTCCATCAAATATCAACCAAATTACAACTCAGAGGGAACAGAAAATCCAATGGTTTGGTTTATTTCATCTTCAGTAAAATATTCAAAAAGTTTAAACTTTAGGAAATTTTTTTCTAAATACGAGCTGTCGTGATCTCAAGGCTCATCTTCCAATGAGTTCATGTGTTTCCCCCAGTCCTCAGTCGGCCCCCAGAGGTCACTCAAGTCTGGTCAAGTGAAGCATATCCCGAAAACTGCCACAGGACAGAATCACTGAAGGAATGCACCACATTTGGTCTTCTTCCCACTGCGGGAAGCTCTTCCCCGCTACCCCTGAGAGAGGCTCACTAGCCTCTGCTTGAACATGGTCAGCACTGAACTCTCACCACCCCACAACACAGCCCGATTCTTCATCTGCTGTTGCCTGCAGAGAAGATTCCTGAGCAGCTAGCTACCCCAAACTCCTAGGAAGGAGTGCCCGGTCCAGGATCACTCCAAGAATCAAAGAAGCTCCACGGCATCGAGACGCATCGCACTGACCTAGCACTACTGTACTCTGCACGATGATGCACTAAGAATGTGGAGGTGGATGAGACACCCTGCAGCCTGTATGGAAGGAGAGGATTTTAATAGGAGTCCAGGAGAGACATCACAATCTACATATAACCTCGAGTGATGCCAGTACTCATTTTACAACAAACTCATATACTTCCAATGATCCTTGGTCTATCTTCCAAATGTCATGCAAGTCAGGTCAGAGTAGGAGGAAGCATACTCTGAAAGCAACTGAGCCAGTGCCTGCAGTTTGACTAGGATGAGCTTGGGACCCAGGGACACAGGTTCTAGGCTGTACAATTAACAAGCTAAATAATCTTGGGCCTTGCACTTTACGTTTCTAAACCTCTGGTTTCATGCCCATAAGTTGAGGGGTTCTTGGTCCTTGCTTGTAAAAGTTTCCCTATAAATCAAACATTAGTATATAGGATGTTACTATCCCATTATTTCTATCAACCTTTAAATGGTAATGACTCCTTATACTTTTCCTAGTAAGTCTTTATGCCATGCTATTCCAATTTAGTAGTCAATCACCTAGTAAAGAAAACTAGAGGCCTATCCAATGAAATGAAGTAAGTGCCTGCATTGAATTAATAATCACTAATTTTTATTCACATTTCAGATTTTCTTAAAATTGAGCATGCTGCTATAAACAATCTAAATCACATGTCTAAAGGATGTCAGTACCTGAACAACACTTTTGTCTCACTCGCTGATCCTGTAAAGAATCTATTTGACTTATTTTTTTTTCTATAGGTATAAATACATTCAAAGGCCAATACTTTCATAGCCGACAGTATAAACATCCAGACATATTTAAGGACAAGAGAGTTCTTGTGATTGGAACGGGAAATTCTGGCACAGACATAGCTGTGGAGGCCAGCCACGTGGCAAAAAAGGTACCATTTTCTTAACACAAAGTTCTGTATTCTTTAGTTTTACATTTTTTTATTTACACTGTGATTGCTTCTAAACCCATGAATAATTTTCTCTGTTCTTACTTTTCCATTACAGTTGACATTCAGTATTACATTAGTTTCAGGTGCACAGCATATAATTAGATAACTTAAGAAGTGATCCCCCCAGTAAGTCCAGGGCCCACCTGATGCCGTACCTAGTCATTAGAATATCATTGACTATATTCCCCATACTCATGCTATACTTTACATCCCCATGACTGTTTTTACCTACCGAGAAGGTACCATTCTCGATGTTATTTAATAAAGAGCTTTATCTTAAGACGCATGCCTCAGGCAAACAGTGTTGGACACCATGATAAATGATGAAAGGAATAAATATGCCTAAAACACATACACAAAGTAAATTTTTAAACTATTTTCCTTAAATGTTTAGAATTTGACTGCAAATTCTAGGTGACATCTTTCCTCAAAACCTGCTTCTCAGACTTCCTATTTCTGTTGCTCTCCCAGGCAACCCGTGAGGGCTCCTGGAGGCGTCTGGTAGCTCCCTGCTAAGGTCTTCCGTTTGCTCCCTCCTTTTGGTATTGTCACCACTATCATCGGACCCATACCACCTCACCCTACAGCTGCTGCATAGTCCTAATAATAGTGTCAGAAATAGTTACTATTTATTAGAGCTTACTCTGTGCCAAGCACTTGACTGCACTGTCTCAGCCACTCAATGAAGCAAGCCACTGCAGCGGGGGCTGTGAGTACCCTGATGACAGGTGAAGACACTGAGGCTTACAGAGGTTGAGGAACCCGCTGCCTAAGATCATACCCCTCACTGGCGGCACAGCCAGTCTTCAAATCCAGGTCTCTTTAATTCAAAGCCCTACCTCCAGTCCATCCTCCCACACAGACCAACATCCAGATGCCCAACCACCAACAAACAAATCCTCTGCAAAACCCTACTTCTGTGATGACACTCTTATGTTAAAAAAAAAAAAACCTTCTAATAAATGCCCTATCTAAAATCATAAGTCGGAGATGTATTACCTCTGCATTATAGGGCTCTCTGTAATCTGGTCCAAATCTGTCATTTTAATTTGACCCCCCACTACTTTCCTGCATCAACTATAGCCTGACAGGTGTACTCTGAGCCTTTTCCTATCCCCGCACCTGTGTCCTGCTTCCCCCATACCACACCCCCACTTCCACAGTGCCTTTCTCTCTTTTTTAAGAGGAGAGTGAGAGAGAAACATCTATTTGTTGTTTCCCTTATTTATGACCTGACCTGGGTTAGAACCTGCAACCTTGACATATGACACTGATACTCTAACCAACTGAGCTACCCAGCCAGCGTGTACCCTCCTCTGAGTACCATCTACTCGGACACTCCAAGCTATTTCATCCCGACACAAAAGGAGCTCTCCCTAGTAAGAAATGATGTGACACTTTTAACTTACCCTCCTCAGCTGGCACTTCTTAACTCTTACTATTGCTAATTACGTTTATAGTATATGTTTTCGTTCCAACTATGCTATGAACTCACTGAGAGCCATTTGGCCAACAAATACATATTAGTTGTTGGCTTCTGAAGTGCTGAATGTTGTGCTAGGTACCAGAGATACACTGAAGAACACGACAACAAAGACAAGTCCCTGCTGTCATGGGGCACGCAGTCATGGGAGACCAGGGGCCAGGTAAATGAAGATAAGGCACTAGATCAACAATTGCAACAGTGGAAGTAGTATGAAGAAAGAGGACTGAGAGTGTATGACTTTGATTCCCTTTTAGAACTCTCAGAAAAAAAACTTGCTGACTGCTCTGTGGATGGACTGATTTGGAAAGACTTAGCAGACTGGTGAAGTCATCCTGAAGGAAGAGAAGGGAGGCCCTGAGACAAATATTAGCACAGTCTCATGCACTAAGACCACCACATGCGGGCGGCATATTATTATGACTATGTTTCTAATCAGCTAGAAATTTCTTCAATCAGAAAACGTGCATTGACACACATCTGATTTTGGTATCAAACAAGAAAATTCTCTCAGTTTAAAGCATCATTCATATCTGCCAACATGTCCTACTGGAGTCTGCATCATGACAGAGAGGCAGGTTCAGTGCAAACACGTCTAGTGTCAGAATCATTGATAAGCTCACAATTCTTGCCCCACATTTCCTGTATGGCACATACTGCTCCCTTTTAAGGCCAAAGAGCATTTATAACAAAAACACTGACACTAGGTCTGTCACCATGCCTCAGTTTGTTAGAGGAAAGACCAAATGTTAAATCAGTTGTTTTGCTTCTGCAAAGTAACGGACTAGTGGAGTAAATTTTCTGAATTTTAAACAGGTGTACAGACAACTCTTATTGTGTTGGTACCAAAAAAAACCAAAAACAAACCTATTAGCTTAGTGAATTCAGTCAGCTGGAGTAAATTCAGTCAATCTATAAATTAAAAAACAAAAGTCCACCAAAACTAATTGTATTACTGAATTTTACTGTCAGTTCAAATGAAACCCTTTCTAGACACCTTTCAATTGCTGCCAAACCCTGTTCTTACTGCCTACAATTATTATAATATATCCTAAGGCATGTTAATACTCTAGATACTCAAACCATTGTCTCAAAAGAATAACTTTAAAATAAGAGCTGGGGAAGCCAAACCATCCTGTCAGGGTTGTAGTGTGAGGGTGGCAGACGTTTTGATGTCATCCCATTTATGAAACTTCTCGAGTCCCTGGCAAGCCAGGCCTGTTCACTGTGTTGGACTGAGTGGCGTCTCTGATTTGTGTCTGACTGAGCGGCATCTCTGATTTCTTCCAGGTGTTCCTCAGCACCAGGGGAGGCGCGTGGGTGATCAGCCGCGTCAGTGACTCGGGGTTGCCCTGGGACATGGTGTTCACGACTCGATTTCAGAACATGCTCAGAAATTCTCTCCCAACACCAATTGTGACTTGGTGGATGGCAAGAAAGATCAACAGCTGGTTCAACCATGCAAATTACGGCTTAGTCCCAAAAGACAGGTAAATACAACGTTTCAGAAGAGGGCTATTAGAGAGGAGTCTCCCCCCTTCTCATGGAATATCCAGACCACGCAATAACATGACAACATGCCTGAATATGAAGGGGAATCTCATACAAACTTGTCTGATCATAGGAGCTAAACATTTTTGAGTTCTCGCCAAGTAAAATGATGAATTGCATCTACCCAACAACACTTACTGTGGGTAAACTGAGGCTCGGGGAGGAATTTCAGTCACTTGCCTAAGCTCGTTCAGTAACAAGCAAGCTCTGGGACGCTGGCAAGTTAACTAAGGCTCGGCTGCAGCAATCCTGCAGGGCTCTTTTGTGCCGGTTCCAGGTGTGCAGCATGGTGGTTCGGCAAACCTGCTCTACAGAGTGTTTCCCCCGATACTGCCCACATGCACCGTACATGGTATTACAGTATTACTGACTGGATTTCCCACGCGGGACTTTCCATCCCCAGACTAGTCTGTGCCTTCACCTTTTTCACCCAGTCCCCCAAACCACCCCCCACCTCTGACAACCATCAGTCTGTTCTCTGCATCTGTGAGGCCGTTTGTTTTATTTTATTGAGATTCCACATACAAGTGAAATCATGCAGTATTTTGTCTTTCTCGGTCTAACTTATTTAATACCCTCTAGGTCCCTCCATGCTGTCACAAATGGTAAGATTTTGTTCTTTTTTGTGGCCTAGTACTATTCCATTGCCTATATGTACCACAGCTATTTTATCCAGTTGGAGCAATTGCTAGAAAATGATTTGCTACGATTCTTTTGACAAAAGCTACACACTTGCCTTGTGTCACTGGGTAGGGAAAAAAAGCAAATTCTAGAGTTGCCCTTCACCATCGCCCTCATAGCAGTGCCTTCCTGACCTTGGGAAGATGACCTTGACTTCCGTCTGTCCTTTCAGTTACAGCCTACAACCTATCCCATTAGCGAGAACTGATGGCTTTAACTCATTCATTGCGTTGGCCCAACGAGGTCACTACTCGGGTGGCGTGGCCGCCTAGAGATCCCGTCTGATTTCGCTCTGGCCCAGCGCGGACCAGGTGGCACCCACGCGGCCATCGCCGGCGCACAGCCCCCTACCTGCAGCATAGGCGTCTTTCCTCTTGCCCCCTTCACCTTCTCTCACATACCTTCCTCTCGCCCCGCTAGCCCTTCCCCGCCATTATCTCCAACTAGTCCTCCTCGCCTTCTCCCTCCCACTTTCTTCTCCCACCTCCAAGCCTCCCGGGGGTTTTGGCTCTTTTCATCAGAGCTTTTCCTGCCATAAGCTTTATCTAGCCCGGGTGGCAGCTCATGGGCCAATAACACATTTCATTTAATCCTGTAAATGCCAAGAAGTATGAAAGGAGCCTGAGACATCCCTCTTTAACTGCCCAAGTTCTTGCCCACGCACTCTTTCCTGTGCTCTTCGTCCCACCCCGTGAAGCGCGGCTGCCGAGTGTGCCCGTCCCCGTCTGACCCATAAACAGAAGGAAGCCCAGAGGGACCAGATGACTGCCCCAAGCTCTGTGAAATAGACGCTGCGTCTTTTGCTGAGGAGTCCCCGTAAGCCAAAAATGGCTCCGCTAGTTGAAAATCATATGGCGTTCTTTCAGCGATTGCAAAGGCGTAGCCTGAAATATATCGTTCCGCCCTCGTCCCTCCGAAGCCCTTGCACGTTTCCCTGGTACAATCCTCGCGCTGTCCCTCCGCGTCCAGCTGGCGCTCTAGCGACAGGGAGGCCGGAGTGCCGAGTTCAGCCAGGTCTGACGTCCTTCCCCCCAGTAAACCCTGAAGTTTCGCTGTCCATCCAGGTCCCCCTGGACCAATTCCCGCCCCGCCCCCGCCCCCGCCCCCAGGTGCCTCCGCCAAGACTGAGCCCCAGAAGCGGGTGGCAGGCTGGGAGGACGACCCGGCCGGACCACGCCCAGGAGTGACGTCACACACACCTACGTAGGGAGCAGTGACTCCGGCCAAAGCACCCCCAACCCGACCCCGCCGACTGAAGAGGTTTGGGCAACAAACGAGAGGAAGAGGTGGGGCAGAGCGGGCTGAGGCGCTGGGCGCCCTCCGGAAGCTGCCGGGCCCCTACCGCCACCCCACGGCCTGGAGGAGTGGGCGGCGCCCTGGCGGGCCCTCCACCTGGACACGGTGGCAGCAAGAGCGCTCCCTCCTGGGGGCTTGGGCCTACCTGCAGGGTCTCCACAGCAAGGTCCCAGCTGCGTCGCCTGGGAACTTCACCTCAGAACTGAGGGAGTCAGGAGGAGCCCCACAGCGTCGTCAGCCACTTGGCGGCGCCCTCGCCCAGAGCGCATGCTCGGCCTCTGAACCGCCGCCCCTGGGGCTGCTGGGAGGGCAGCCTGGCGAGGACCGCCTCCTGCGCAAGAACCCCACGGGCTGTGCAGAGGAGCCGGGGAAGGGCACCCTCCAACCTCGGGGGAACCCTCTGGACAGAGGAGCAGGTGACCGCCATTCTTCCGACCTCCCCACCTCCACAGGGCTGGCGGGGGGCTCTGCACGGGCGGGGCTTTGGCCTGCCTGGGAGATCACCTGAGCGCCTTCCCAGCTGCATCACCTGGGTTTGCCTGGAACCAGAGGAGCACGTGGAAACAACAGGGCTCACCACGTGCACCTGCTGGCCGGCTCCAACCTGGTTCCCAAAAGTACCCAGCACATCAAGCCCACACGGAGGTATCTTCTTCTACACAAGACCACTTTCTGAACAACAAACGAGAGAGAGGCTGTATACAGAAGGCTGGGGAGCCACGAGAGCGCTCTGGGGACTGCTGGAATTCTCCCTGCTTGGATGGGCTGGTGAGGGACATGGTTTAAGTCCCCCTCCACCTCCACCCTGAGGGCCAGGGCTCTCTGTCCAGGTGCTGTGGCCCGGCTGCACGGTGGCTGTAATGTGTTCCTGGACACATCACCCGCGCCCATTTTGGCTGGAACAAAGGGAACAAGCAAGGTCAACAGGGCAGCACCACGCACCTGGCCTCTCTGCCCAGCGCCCCTCGGCTTTGTGAGCCAGCACCCCAGGCATTTTCCACACCCACTCTGCTCCTGCCAGCCTCCCCAAACCACCCGGCACATGCACAGCACAGAGGCCACTTCCACATCAGACCACATTTCCAGGACTGGAGGAGACCGCTATTTTGTCTAAGTCATATAGACAAACATAGAAAGCCACACAAAATGAAAAGGCAGATGAATATCTCTCAAAAAAATAGAAAAATTCCCAGATAAAAGCCCTAAGGAAACAAAGATAAGTGACTGGCTGATACAGAATTCAAAGAAGTAGTCACAAGGATGCCCACCAAGCTTGCGAGTAAAACAGAGGAACTTTCGAAGAACTTCAACAAAGAGAAAATACAAGAAAGAATCAAGAAGACCTGAGGTATACAATAACTAAAATGAAAAACACATCAGAAGGAATCAACAGGATGTTAACTAACACAAATACAGATTAGCACCCTGGAACACAGAGTAGTGGAAATCAACCAATCAGAACAGAAAGGAAAAAAAAATTTTTTAAATGAAGGTAGTTTAAGGGACCTCTGGAATAATGCCAACTCCTCAGTTACATTATACAGATCTAAGAAGAAGAAGAAAGAAGAAGGAACAGAATTTTATGTAAATAAATAATAGCTAGAAAACTTTCCTAACCTGGAAAAACTAAAGTTTCTGAACAGCGAAGGAAACTATCAACAAAATGAGAAGACAGCCCTGGCTGGTGTAGCTCAGTGGATTGAGTGCCAGCCTGTGAACCAAAAGGTCGCTGGTTCCATTCCTGCTCAGGGCACATGTCTGGGTTGCGGGCCAGGTCTCCGGTAGGGGGCATGAGAGGCAACCACACATTGATGTTTCTCTCCCTCTCTTTTTCCCTCCCTCCCCCTCTCTAAAAATAAATAAAATCTTGAAAAAATATAAAAATGAAAAGACAACCCATACTGAGTGGAAGAAGACATTTGCAAATGATATATCCAATAAAGTGTTAATATCTAAAATATATAAACAACTCATACAATTTAGAACCAAAGCAGTCCAATTTAAAAACTGGGCAGAAGACCTGAATAGACATTTTTCCCTAGATGACATAGAGATGGCTAACAGATACATGAAAAGATGCTCAGCATCACAAATCATCAGGGAAATGCAAGTCAAAATCACAATGAGAGATCACCTCACATCTGTCAGAATGGCTGTCATCAATAAAACAAGTTACAAGTGCTGGCAAAGATGTGGAGAAAAGGGAACCCTCATGCACTCTTGGTGGGATTGTAAATTAGTGCCACCACAATGTAAAACAGTATAGAGAGCCCTCAAAAAAGTAACAATAGAGCTTCCATACCAACCAGCCATTCCACTTCTGGGTATTTGTCCAAAGAAAGCAAAAACACCTAATTCAAAAAGATATAATCACCCTTATGTTCATTGCAGCATTACTAGTAATAGCCAAGATAGGGAAGCAACCTAGATGTGTATCGATAGATAAATGGATAAAGAAAATGTGGTATTATCTGTCCAGAAATTATGCAGCCATGTAATATGAAAGACATTTGTTGAAGAAGATACAAGATATAAGAAACACTGTACATAGGACAGTGATACCTCAGTCCCATTCAAAGTAGGTACCTTGGGACCTCACACAGTTCTCCCAGTTGCCATCAGCTGCCCATCATATTTCCCTGAACCTCATCAACAGTCTGAAATCTCTTTCCTTTCAAAGGTGATTTTAGCTTGGGGAAAAGCCAGAAGTTGCAAGGCACCAAATCTGGGCTGTAGAGGGCTGAGTCACTGGGGTGATTTGATGTTTTGTCAAAAAAATGCACAAGATATGCATGAGCAGGTGGGTTGTTGTGATGAGGCTGCCAATCACCATTTGCCCACAGCTGCAGCCCACCAAATCATCTGAATAGTTTCCACAGAGGAATGTTCATGAGGAAAGTCTGATGCAGATTCATTGCTCAGTCAGTCATTTTGAATGTGATAGCCACACAGTACACATACTCATTCAAGGGCGTCTACTACCCCCATGACTAGTACAGTGAAGTGTTCACACATGCACATTCCAGTCCACTCTCCTTAGCTGCCAGATTACATCAATATCACACAAACTATTCTCATTATATTAACAATGGTTGGACTTTTTTCAAACAGACCTCATATATATATGATATGATATGTGATATATGATATATATGATATATATATATGGCCAGGCATTGCTGTACAAGTTATCTATATGTATATAATGGAATATTATTCAGCAATAAAGTGAATGAAATGTTGCCATTTGTGACATGGATAGACCTAGATAACATTATGCTAAGTGAAATAAGTCAGAGAAAGACAAATATCCTATGATATCACTTCTAGGTGGAATCTAAAATAAAAAATAAAACAGAAACAAACCCATAGGTATAGAGAACAAGCTGGATTGCCCAAAGGAAAGGGGGTAGAGGATGGGAATTAGAAAAATGACGCTCCACTTTCCTGATGACGTGTCAATGCAGGTTAATGGACTGTAATAAACACAGCACTCTGGTGGGGGATCAGGAACAGGGGTGGCCGTGTGTGTGGAGGGGCAAAGGAGATATGTTAAATCTCTGAACTTTCATGAACCTGAAACAGCAATAAGAGATAAAGTCTTATTATTGCCCACCCCCTTAAAAAATATTTCAAGCTCTGAGAGGGGAAAAAAAAAAAAGACTGGCATCTTCCATCTTCTTCCTAGCCAGGAGCAGGGTTTCCCAGGGAAGACAGGAAGGGAGAAGGCAGGAAGGCTACTGTAACGTTTGCTGGCAGATCTATCTCTCCCTGTGTTTGCTCAGGACACAGCTGAAAGAGTTTGTGATAAATGATGAGCTCCCAGGCTGCATCATCACTGGAAGAGTGCTCATCAAGCCCAGCGTGAAGGAGGTGAAGGAAGACTCAGTCATATTTAACAGCCCCCCAGAGGAACAGCCCATCGACATCATTGTCTTCGCCACTGGCTACACCTTTGCTTTCCCCTTCCTTGATGAAACCGTGGTGAAAGTCGAAAATGACCAGGCATCGTTGTACAAGTACATCTTCCCGGCACATCTGGAAAAGCCAACCCTGGCTGTCATTGGTCTCATCAACTCCTTAGGCTCCATGATACCCACAGGAGAGACGCAAGCTCGATGGGCTGTTCGGGTCCTGAAAGGTAAGTAAGTGCGTGAGAAATAGGGCCAACACGTCCAGTTTGCCATTTTATTTGGGATCCTAGAAATGTAGAGATCCTCCCTTGTTCCTGTTCAAAGCAATGGAATCTTTAAAAGCAGGATTCATGATCTGAATCACACTACCAAAATGCATTTATACTATTACCAGCACGAGAGAAACCAGAGCTTCAAAAACTACAGGGTCCGGCAGAAGTAAGGCCTGCTTGCGTGTGGCTGGTAGGGTAATAACTTGGGTGTAATAATTTATAGTTTTAATTTGAACATTTCACCTACAATGTCATATGGTATGCTTGAGTGCGATATTGCTATGTTATAGAATTACAGGCTTATGATTTTGTAATAAAAAAGGGGTGTTATTTGTGCCAGACCCTGTATAAGCTGTATCTACCTGTTAGGTTGACTGAATCAACTGATTCAATTCAAATGTAAGCATTCAGTCAACTCAGTGATGAAATTCAGGCACACCAGTCGTGAGGTTCTGCCATGTCAAGTAAGTAACGTGGTGACCTGATGCCAGTCTTCTCAGCAGGGGGCAGTATGACCAGGAACACACCACCGATCCACTTAGGCTGCTAATGCATTTGCCGGGAGAACCAACAAGTAGTTGGGTGCTAGAAATAAAAGCTGAGCAGCAGTAAAGCATCTTTACCCACTGAGCAAGCACCCGAAGCTCAAGTTAAGTTGCATTTTTGTCCTTTTTTAGGTGTGAATAACTTACCACCTCAGAGTGTCATGAGAGAAGCCGTCAATGCGAGGAAAGAGAACAAGCCCAGTGGGTGAGTTAACTACTTACAGGTCCTTTTTGAATGATAACTGAAATTGGTAAAAAAATAATAATAATAACAAAAATAGGTGAGAACTACACTAGAGAAAAAAGAAACACCTGAGCCTTAAAAGGAAACACTAGAGGAGAGGAAGGAAAGGGAAATTAAGAAGTTTTAATGTCCCCAAATCATCGCTTCTGACCATGGTCACCTAGCATCACATGGAGTTTGGGATTCTAAACCAAGTACCATTAACGCTCCTCTACCAGATATCCTGCACCTTCTTAATCAGCGGGCAAACAGTTCAGTTTAATCACTCCGACACTGGAAGGGTCTGCTCATCTATTCATTCAACAAACCTGCATCCCTCTGTCTTATTTTGATCAGACCCAATCTAGAGCAAGAGCCGGCACACGAAGGCCTAGCGGCCAAATCTACCAACCACCTGTATTTTTCATGTACATTTTTAAATGGCTGGGGGTAAAAAATAAAAAGGAGAATATTTGTGTGGTATGTGAAAATTGTACAAAATTCAGCGGCCATAAAGTTTTATTAGAACATAGCCTCACTCATCAATTTATTTATTGCCTATGGCTTCTTTTGAGTAGTAACAGCAGGGCGAGTAATTGAAATAACGTGGCCCACAAAGCCTCAAGTGCAGCCTTTTGCGGAATAGGTTTGCTGACGCCTTCCCTAGAGGAGAGGTTTTCGCTTTTCTACTTTTTATCTATCATTCATAGGCCAAGGATAATGGGAGGGGGTGGCCAGAAGGAAGGGAGTCTTACCCTTCCCCCCACCACTCTCCTCATCCAACCAAAACATCTCCAGTTTTATCTGTTTTACTACATATTTAGAGCTTTGATGTAAATTTTCACTTCGAAAAGATTTCCGAGGATAAAAAAAAAGTTTTAAAATCACCGCATTTAAGAAACGTGTCACTTCTCTCATTCATATATACTTCCAAAGTTCCAATGTTGATCTGCCTCCATGGTACATCCCAAGACAACAAAACCACTCCAGATGCCTCTCCCTCATCCTGAGCCTGGCGTGGTTTGATCTCCATTATGGAATTCTGGTATAACACAGACAGTTAGAGCTACACAAGGTGAAAGCTTCTTTTCACAGGGTCACTCAATGATTTTAGGAACTAATATCAGCATGACAAGGAGTTCCACCCTATTGATTTTTGTGCCTTTTTTAATATTGTACAAATCTAGCAATGATTGAGTTTTAGAAAGATTTGGGAGTAATAGAACTATGTAAAATACTCATATTTTTTTCTAGAAATTGCTACTCATTTGACAAGAGAACTATACTGATACTAGAGGCGTTGTGAGCATTT
This sequence comes from Carollia perspicillata, assembly GCA_004027735.1. Classification (NCBI taxonomy): domain Eukaryota; kingdom Metazoa; phylum Chordata; class Mammalia; order Chiroptera; family Phyllostomidae; genus Carollia; species Carollia perspicillata. Next base: position 12,662 of record PVKM010002112.1, on the reverse strand, counting down.
AGAATGCCATAGGTAGACGGTGTCTTTTCAAGGAACCCATCTGGCATTCAATTAATGCAGTGAGACCATTAGGCGGCAATGGGCATGAAGGGAAGAGTCCAGAAACCCTCTCACATTTTGCAGCATCGTTGTTAACTTTTGGCATTTGTGCTTGTTCTGAGATTACCATTTTATCTTTTTGTCTTCCCCCTCCTCCCCAATCTTCCTTTTACACAGGTTTGGCTTGTGCTACTGCAAAGCGTTACAATCAGATTATATTCCATACATAGATGACCTTCTGACTTCTATCGATGCCAAACCCAACCTGTTCTCTCTGCTCCTGACGGACCCCTGCCTGGCTTTGACCATCTTCTTTGGCCCGTGCACACCATACCAGTTCCGCCTGACCGGCCCAGGAAAATGGAATGGAGCCAGAAATGCCATCTTGACCCAGTGGGACCGAACCATCAAGGTCACCAAAACTCGCACTGTCCATGAATCCCCATTTCCCTTTGCGAGGTTACTCGCTGTCTTTCTGGTTCTGCTTGTGGCCATTTTCCTGACTTGCCTGTAAATAAAGGATGACCTAAATGACATGTCAGATGCATGGGGCCGATTCTCCTGCCTGCCCTTGAATCTCTGCAAAACACTAGCAATGGTAGCTGAGTTTCCTGCTATAGAGAGCCTGGTCTTCCCAGGGAAGGCTGAACCACACAGTCCAACCTATCAGAACACTCGGACAAGGAAACGGCAGTTGATTTTGTCCCAGGTGACAGAGCTAGTAAGTGGCTAAGTCAGGACACAGGTCTCTCTAACAGACATCCAGGGCTCTTGACTCCACCACTGAAGCCCGGTTTCTGATGACGAAATGGCTGCAAAAGTCTTAGAGTGATATCACGAAAGTCACACAACAAGGACATTACTCCATGAAAGTACCTGTATGTCTCGCTCCCTTTCTCTGCCAATGAGGGTGTGGGGGTGTGTCTGGAATTTGGCGGGTCTACCCCTTCACATACACTACTATGTTTCTGAGTCTCCACGTGAACCTTTCCCCCATTTATCACCCCCTTTTCTTCTCTGACCACGTCCATGCTAGACCTATTCTATGTCCATAGCATAAAACAGACTCAATAGAAAGAAAGGCTTCTCATTCCTGCTTTTGAAATCATTCCATATATCATACTGGAAAACACACAGTATTTGCTTTTTCCCATTCATAAAAATAATGAGTTAAGTCCCAGAAAGTTAGCAAAAGAGGAAACTAATCAAACACATTGGCTTTTTGCACACGTTTTTCAAATCCAGGCTTCTGAACTATTTCATCTCCCAGAGTAATTTGACATTTTCAGAAATTCTTTTTAGTGTAGACAAATAAGACCCTCTGCCAGGCCAGTCTTAAGGAACAATGCCTATCTGTCGACATTTCAATGCTCTTGATCTTGCAACATGCCCCACTGGAGGGGTCGTGGGCAATGCTTAGAGAACCGACCCCAGTGACAAAGGTCTGCCGCACAGCAGCTGTGTGAGCTTGAGCAAGTCATGCACTTTTCCTGAGCTTTAGTCTTTCTTGCTGTAAGGTGCGAACCATAGCACGTCCTGCTTCATAAGGGTATTCTAAGGATTAAATGGTGTGATCTGTATAAAACGCCCAACACAAGACCTGGAAGTGTTTACTGACAGCTATCGTTGCTGTATCTGCTTAAGCGGGATGCATGCTTTCATGCTTCCTCCTTTTTCTCTGAGCCATAGACCTAGCTCCTCCTTGGACATGCCCAGTAGTATATGTCATGGGCTTCTCAAATGCAGCATGCACAAAATTAAGCTCATTGTCATCCCCAACAGCCCCCCTACTCACTCCCTGATATCATGCTCTCCAGAATGTAACATTTCCTAGCATCAAGTGATACGTTTATTGTAGGGCATTATAATTCCCAAAACAGGGGGATAGGAGTTCAGAGGTACTCAGTAGTCCCCCACTTCCACCTCCCTGACCTGATCCCCAGTACCTGGTGGTGAGAGATAAAAAGGAAAAGGGCCCTGGCTGGTGTGGCTCAGTGGATTGAGTGCCGGCCTGTGAACCAAAGGGTCACAGGTTCAATTCCCAGTCAGGGCACATGCCTGGGCTGAGGGTCAGGTCCCTAGTAGGGAGCACATGAGAGGCAACCACACACTGATGTTTCTCTCCCTTTCTTTCTCCTTCCTTTCCCCTCTTTCTAAAAATAAATAAATAATAATAAAATAAAAGGGAAAAGACAATAAAATGAAAGCTGAGCCTTGAAGTCCATTCAGCGTGATGTTAGTACATGTTTATTGAATAAAATCATGTGCTTAATAGTCTCTTATGAGAACAATCAAAAGGAAAAGAATGCGTGTAATGACAGATGTCGCTGTCCCCACAGGTCAGTGTTCCCAACCACCGCCAAGCCCAGAGATGCTTATTTTAAAAAGCAAGGGAATGTGGCACTGATAGAATAAGATCATGGAAGTGGGACCCCGGGGTCCTAACATTGTACAAACTCCCCCTGCGACATGAAAGCCAAGTTTGAGAGTCATTTCCGAGCACAAAGCAGAGGCGGCCCAGCCCGCTGGCTCAGACGGGGCTGAGTTCTAGCCATGGTTCTGACCTTCATTGGCACACGGGCACATCATGTGCCCCAGGTCCATTTGTCCACCTGTAACAGGAAGGAGTCACAGTGCCTCCTTCCTAGGGTTGCTTTAGAATGCAATCAGCTAGGACCGTGGAGTGCCTGGCACAGACCTGGAGCACAGAGAGAGCTTGATGGAAGTCAGCTTAGGAGTTAGTATAAAAGAATGCTATTTTTTTTTTCTCTTAGAGGAAAAAAATGTAAAGAATAAATGCCTGGTACTAAATTAAAAATAACTACCTACTCCCATTTCCAGGGCAAACTCCATCATTTAAGTCATCTGTGGGAGAAAAGCAGCTATCACATAATGCAAAGTGCCCTGGAATGGAAGCCATAAAACCTAACTCGAAACTCCATCTCCGGCACTCGGCAGTTGTGCGGCCTTAGAAAACCACTCCGCCTTCCTAAGCACCCATGGGCTTACCTGTAAGACGGAGGTTAATAGCGCCTGCCTCCGGGAGGGCTGCCACCAACCTGACGGGAGAGAAAGGATGCGGAGAAAGCACCTGAAGAAGATATTTCGTACCAGGTAGCTTTCTGCTAACCTCTAACTTGAATTCCTTTTTTGACTAGACCAACAATACCATGTACCGCACGCAGAGCGACTGGAGCACAATGTCGGGGGAGAGAGGGAGGAGGGGGAGAGGGCATGAACACCAGGGAAGGCGAAAGCTCAGGATCTTGCATCGGAGTGCCTGGTTTAAATCCCGGCCGTCCTAGGCCCTGACAGGGGTGATTTTACCAAAATCACACAATCCCTCCAAATCTCAGCTCCCTCCTTGTGTAAACGATGAGTGAAAATAATACAGACCTCTAAGGGTTATTGAGAGAAGAATCCAGGAAATTCCTCTATAAATGTTTCTAAAAGTACGCAATGCCCTTGGAATCTGTTAAGGTTTCCCTGTCCCCGGTCTATTCTGATAGTAAACAGACACAGAGGACAGTGCGGTGATGGCCAGAGGGAAGGGGGCGGGTGGGGCGGGGCCGGGTGGAGGTGGGCAAAGTGGGTACATGGGCACGTCTGTAATACTGTCGATAAAAAAAAATATTTAGCCCTCACCGGTGTTGTAGCTCAGCAGGCTGGGCATCGTCCTGCAAACCAAAAGGTCGCCGGTTCGATTCCCAAACATAGAGACATAGACAAGCCAAGGGTTGCCAAGGGGGAAGGGGGGCGGTTATTGGAACAAAAAAAAATAGTACTAATAAAATAAATTAAATGGGACAATTGGTGGGAAAGAATACGGTATGTGCGCTGATTTTTGAGATAAATCAGGAGAATACAAAGAAATTGGGCCACATGGAGGCTTTGCTTCCAAGCGCGCCTTCTCTTTCGACCCTCACGGAAGAACTCAACTCAGCGCTCAGGCCTCCCAGACTTGACTGATAACTCGCTCCTCACCAGTTCTGTGGGCAAGTTTGAGGCACCCCATGGAAACGCAGAAACATTAACCAACGGCTCCCCCTGCTGACCCAGCTTTCAAAGCAGCTTTCCAAAACTACGGTTAGTGACTTCTCCCCTGGCGCCCACTGGTCCAGCTCACTCAACGCTTTCTGAGGAGTCGTTCACAAAACCTTCATTTCATTCAATGAGTTTGCATGCTTCTGTTTTTCAGTAGGGAACACAAGGGTCCTGGATGGATGGATTGGATGAGACCAGTGGCTTTCAACGCCCCTGCTACCTACACTTCCGGGGACCAAAGATACTTTCATGGGAGGAAAAAACGAAAGCAGGTCTCCTCTGCAAGCCCGCCCGCACTCCAGCTTTTCTGTCGTACATGTTAGAGTACCCAGGTGATTTCTTAGGGAAAATGACACCTTGCTAGAAATTTGGAAGTTACTCATTCCTTCTCCTCCTGATGCAAAAGGATTCTGTGTATAAAAGTTCAACTCCGTCATCTCACTACTTCTTGTCCCTGGTTCTGCAAACAAGTGGAGATGCCCCGTGGAAATAGCTGTATATACAAGTCTGAGCTCCTGAGACCCAGCGGGTTCTCATAGAGAGAGCTCTGGGTGGTAGGGAACTCAATACCTGCAATAAATTCAGCAGGAGCTCATTCTTTCTTCTTTTTTTTTTAAGATTTTATTTATTTATCTATAGAGGGGAAGGGAAGGAGAGAGGGAGAGAAATATCAATGTATGGTTGCCTCTCGTGCATCCCCTGCTGGGAACTGGCCTGCAACCCAGGCACGTGCCCTGACTGGGAATTGAACCGCGGTTGTTTGGTTCGCAGGCCCGCGCTCAATCCACTGAGCTACGCCAGCCAGGGCAGGAGTGCATTATTTCTTATACCATTGTTCTAGGTATTAACTGAAGTCACTAAAAGCCATTCCAGGAGGGATCAAAATAGCCCAGTACAAGCACGCAGGTATCCGATGCTCTGAAAGGATGACCTGTCCTTTAGGAACCTTCCCTGGATATGACTCCTGCCCAGTGAGGTTTCGGTGAGAGTGCAGCTCCCTACAGATAAGTGATCGATCCAGGGAGCGTCTGCACTTCGACAGTCAATTCCGCCGAAGTGTGTAGGAGCATGGGGACTGCCAGGGGGAACCCAGACTTCTGTGCCAGAGGGCTGCCCGCAATAACCTGAGCCCCCAAAATTCTCTGCACGGACGTCATCAACTGCCCAACTGGTAAAAAGGAAAAGAGAAAACTTCAATGCAGTGTCTTCATTTCATTTTAGTAGTGTGCTCCACGGGGAACCCCGCAAGAGATTCTAACTGCAATACGTAACCCTGGCTAATGAAATGACCCGACCTGTTGCAACGTGGGAGCCTACCTCCCACAAAAGAACAGCTAAAACAGATGTGCTCCCTGCCCCCACAGAGCTTACATTCCAGCAGAGAGATGGCAGTTAAACAAATCATCACAAAATAAATAGGTAATTCCAGACTGCGCAAAGTGCTTGGAAGAGACAGCCTGCAGGGAGAGCATGACGGAACGACCTGATTTAAACTGTGAAGGGCTGCGTTAAGGAAGTCACACTGAAGGCCTTGCAGGTCGTGGGAAAGCTGTGTGCCCTTCCTAAGGTAAGTGTTGTAAGCAGAAAGTACTGCAAAGGGGTTTTTCACAGCCTGATTGAGCTATAATTTTCCTACCATACAATTCATCCATTGTAAGTCTACAGTTTGATGTTTTAATAAATGTACATACACATTATATAATTGGGTGCAGAATGTTGACCAACTTTTTAAGTAAATGGGCCATTTATATTTCTTCCTTGGTGGTTTCACAATCCCTATTGTTTGGCTTATTTATTATTAATGATTATAGGGGCTCTTTTGGTTTCACAAATATTAACCCTTGTGTGTTGTATATGTTGAGCATATTTCCTCTTTGTCTGTCTGTCTCTTATCTTTTATTTTATGGTAACTTTCATCATGAAAACACTTCTAATTTTACATAAGTTCTCTGTCTATCTGGGAGGGGGTGGCTTCTAGGTTTGGTGTCTGGCTTGTGTCTTTCTCTCCCAAAAATTACTAAGATAATCTTTGTATTATTTTAGCACATCGTGAAGTAGCTTATTATGCTTAATCCTCTGAACAGTACGAAATTTAGTTTATAGCGTGCTGTGAGATAAGAACAAAATTTTATCTTTTTCTCAATAACGACCAATTTTCTCACTAGTATTTATTAAATACTCCATCATACCCTTTGATTTGAAATGCCACCTTTAATATACTAAATTTCCATAAGCCCTTGGGAAAATGTTACTGGACTCTCAAAAGTTGATCTAAGAGATTCTTTTTACAGTAAGAGATGACAGAAATTCCTGATAATAAAATCATGGTACTGAGGTAGCAGTGTGCTTGTCTCCCCAGCAAGGGGTCACGCACCCACCACGGAGAGACATGATGTCAAGCCATTATGGACACTCTGCTTTGAAAGGAGGATATGGGCTACATCACATCAGATTTCACTTCCAAACGAACTAAATACCTGTTGAGCCAGGTTTTCATGATGCTCCCGCAGGATGGCTTCTACCTCAGCTTCCGTAGCTCTGGGGACCGTGAAAAGCTAGACGGCCAAGTTCAAAACAGATTCCTGACCGCAGAGGCAAAGACCAAGGAAAGACCAATAAATGCTGCAAGCGATGCGATGCTCAGAAAGGCAATGTGGTCACAAGGTGAGGGATGAACAGGCGATGGTCAATGCTGGACGAACGGTGCCCACTTCTCTCCTGCCTGCCCTGTGAACTGTTTACCTGCGGGACCTGGCTGCACTTTGTTCAGGGGGCAACCTCCTGGCAAGCATTTTGGATTTAACTAGTGAATTAAAGGTCTGTGATCAGGGGGGAATAAAGCACTGACCTATACAAAAAAGGAATAGGCCACACTTTAAGTCCTGCCAGATGGGGCCATCCTAATGGTTAAAATATGACGAGCAGGTGCTACAAATTAGAAACCATCATTCTCCAAGCCTTGGATATGCTAGAGGCTGGAGGTTTCCACCAGACACTGTTTATCTGGGGCCACGCATTGTGGGAATTTTCCCAGCCAGAAAAAGGCCTGGGGTTAATTTCCTTATTTGGTTTTCTTCTACTGTTACATCACTAAGAAACTAAGAGCAAGGGTTTCGAGTTGAGTCAGTTCTTCCAATATTCTCATTAAAACCAGATCAAGTTATTAAACACTTTCCTCTCAAAATCTATAATATTTTTATAAAGCTACTATATGTGCCACTCCTTTTTACAGATGAGAACACTGACACTCGAAGAATTTAAAGAACATGAAACTAGTGTATGGCGTGGCCGTGATTTAAATCTAGGCCCAGCTGATTCCAGGGCTCCTGAACTGAGCCAGTGGACCACGCCCACTCCAAGTCAGGAGTGGATGGAAGGGCTGGGGCACTGGGCATGAGTTAAGGAGGGTGTCATCTTTGTCTAGCATAGAAACACTTAGTAAAGGGGTTTTATCTGAATTTCTCTAGATAGCAATGAGAGGAAGCAAGGTGTATTTTCATAAACCCAGGTACACAAATCATCCCACAGCAGTGGCACTTAAATTAAGAAGTTGATGCGTAATAATTAAGAGGCCTTGTGTACTTTGTCATCGTTGTTGTTGATCTTGCCCAACAAAGGGCAGACTCACGAAACCATCCTACATTGACAATGTTCGGCCAAATTTTTCATTCTCCTACCCCAGTCAGATGTCTCAATTTAATTTCAAACTAGAATTTTTAAATGCTGTTTTCTAATGCTTCTCCTTTATTGTTGACGCAGACTACCTGATGCTCATTCTCTGCCTGTTTCCATATTCAATGTCCTTCAAGGCAGGCGACACATACAGGGCAGCCTGTGGTTTGGTCTTGCGGCCAGATAAGCAGCAATTATGAGCAGTAGACTTGAACCAAATCTGCTGAGCCACCAGGTCGGATTATGTGGGTCGGGGTAGGGGACAGAGGAAATACTGAGTATATCTGATAAAACTATAGCCTAAAAGTCACATTAGGTGGAAAAAAAAGAAGGGCTTTGCTGAGTGGGGCAATTTTTAAAAGATGGCATGAAATCCAGAACTCTTAACTTTCAGATAAAAATGCTAAGAGGCTGTGGGAAATAAAGCAAACTCCCAAGGCAGGACCAGCTGCCCCGATTCCAGATACCTGAGCTTTTGAGGCTGTAGGTAAATCCCACTAGGCAGAGGTAAGTTCCTCCACTGCCAGGAAATGTCCCTTTACCCTGAAAAACAGCCCAAACTTGTCCAAGAGGAAGAGGTTTGGATTCACACCCCGAAAGTGAAACTAGATGCAAGTGAGTTCATGAGTACTTTGTTTTCCTAAACCAACCCAGTGTTTGATCCAGAATATCAACTCATACCCATCATGTATTCAACCCAGAACTGTTTCCCAGCTACAAAATGCTTTAGATCGAATGAGCTCTTGAACTCGTCTTGCTCCAGAACTATAGGATGCTACAGAAAAAGGATTATGGGAAGAACTGGGCACAAGAGCAGCTTCTGAGGGAGGGAGAAAATGTCTCCGTAACATTCCCCATGAACTGAGCAGCACAGCCAGGCAGGTGAATGTAAGAATGGCACTGAAATTCAGGGAGGTGACACACGAGGTCTGTTCTTCCCGGCCCGCGTTCAGAAGATCGCATTCTGCTCTCAGAAACACATTCTAACAACGACGCGGAGACCACAGAATGGAACCGGCAGAGGGTGATCTGCATGGTGGTGCACTGGGCCCCGGAGTGCCACAGAGAACGTCAGGCAGGGCAGGAGGGTTAGGGGACATTGGTTTGGAGCTCCAGAAGGTTGTTCCTCCTGCCATCTCACCATCAGAAATGACCTAGGAGTCCAAACCAGACAAAGAGGCTGCTAATGAATGGACCACCCACCTTCTCCTAAGAGACCACCAAAGCTAATGTCAGCGTGTCTCGCCTCCCTGTTTATCTTGGTCACCCACCAAAGTCCAAGCTTCCAGGTCACACATCATCAACGGGCTCATCTCCGCATAGGACACTATACACACCTGACTGGCCCAGTCTCCCATCACTCCTGAACCATCCACCGTTTTCTACCATGTTTTTGAATGCACAGATGCCATCTGTAGAATCTCTCTACCCTCAAATACTTCCGAGTGCCCGCTGCTCTCTGTGCTCCGCAATAGCCCCTGTGTGCGCATGGCTACACCTGGATCCTTCTCAAGTGAATGATACGTTTTCCACATTCAAGGTATCACAAAGCCTGGAGATGATATAAGCATCCTTGTTTCTCATTCTCACGTAGAAAACCAGTTCCCCTCCCCGATTCTACAAAATTCAACTCTGTAAGGAGCGCACCCTTGAACTCTAGCAGTGTCCACTACCCCTTCATTTGGCATCATCCCTCACCCTCCCACCACTCGCCCTTGTTCTTTGAAGACGCGCAGCTCCTGGTTTCCTGTGTTCCTCCTCAGCACCGTTGCCGCCGTCGACCTCACTGCATCTACGGCCAAATATGTTAGCCAGCCTCTCAGGTCCCCAGCTTCCTCATCACCGAGGATCACTTCCTGTCTCTGAAACCTTTGCTTCCGGCATTCCATTCTCAGATCACCACTTTCTAGCTCTTTCACCTCATGAATCCTGCAGCCTCACCAGAAATCCAACCTCCTGTTACCACGGCCTCATGGCCCAGCAACACCAGTATCTCTCCAGATACTTCATCCATACCTGGTAGCCCGCCGTGACCATCACTCCCTGCAAACACTATCGCCTGTCTTGCCCCCTTTTTAATTTTTCTTAGTAGGAGGGAAAACTTGGATGCGGCTAAAACCAGATCTCCATCCGCCTAGCAGCTGCACACAGGCCATTGGAAACAACTTAACACACAAGAGTGCTGACTGGTTTCAACTTTAGCTCCTGAAGGGGGCCTTTGGGCAATCGAGCCAACTGTCTGTGTTATCTGGGTGAGTCAGCTCAGGTGAGTGAGAGTGAAAGGGAAACAGGAAATAATCATGAAAATAGGGGCCAGAGACACACCCACAGGTGATAAGACTGTGTCTGGAAACCAGCCAGTGTCTTCCCAGAACGTGAATTTCTCCTAAAACTGCCGCATACCTTTCAGGTTCACCCAGTATTTTAATGCAGTGTTTCACGGTGGCATGGTTCGTTCCTAGTATGTGACTATAAAGACCCGAGTCCTCTCTTTCCTATGTGCTGTTTCCCACAAAAAGAAATGGGGTGAGAAATTCTGAAATAACTCCACCCAGATGGTTAAAGCAATACAGAGTTGTGCAGAATTAAACACACCTTAAAATAACCTGCTGGAACAAATTTACCCGGAAGTAGGATTGCTGGATCAGATGGTAGTTCTATTCTTAATTTTCTGAGGTATTGATAGGCACCTCAAGAGTTGGAGGACAATTTTAGTTTAAGTAATAGCTGATAAGCTTAGTAATCAATGCAGATAAAAGCTGTTGTTCCGGGAACTGAAGGTATGACCCACCCTGACTCCGGGAGACCGTACGCAGCTCCGCCTTTGTGTCTCAGGAGGACTGTGAGCAATTCAAGATGGTATCTGAGCCACTGTGCTCCAGGGGGAGATGACCACTGCCCGGGACACAGCTACAGACCACCGCCCAGGGCCCAGGGCAAGAATACTGCAGTTTTTAATCCAGTTAACTTTTCCCTGAATTCCAGACCCCCTACCTACACTTTGTTCTCCTTATAAAAAGGGCCATTTTAAAATGGAATTTAAGACTTTCTGTTAAGGTATGAACCTGCCATCTTCTCAGATCACTGGTCATCTGAATAAAGCCCCCCGAAAGATTCAATCCCTGCCTCTGCTTATTGGGTTCGGTAAGTGCCAGGCAGCACGAACGCTGGGTTTTTTCTGGTTTCGATATCTCCATACTGCTTTCCACAGTGGCTGCACCGTTCTGCATTCCCACCAACAGGGCACCAGGGTTCCAGTTTCCCCGTGGACTCTCCAGCACTTGTCTTTCGGATTTTTTGCTGCTGTTTTTGTCTGATAATAGCCATCCTGTTAAGCGTGAGGTGATATCTCACTGTGGTTTGGATTTTGCGTTTCTAGATTAGTGATGCTGAGCATCTTTCCCTATGTCTGTTGGCCAAATCAGGATCTTGCAGACATTAGCCCTCTTTTGCTTACTGTAGCTCCATTTACAGTAACCACCCATGGAAACAACTGAAACGCCCACCAACAGGTGAATATGGTTTACAAATGTGTTGCAGTCGTACAATGGGATATCATTCAGCCTTTAAAAGGAGGGAAAGCGGCAACGTGCAACAAGGATTAACCTTGAGGACATTGTGCGAAATGAACTAAGCCAGTCACAGGAGCACGCATGGTCCCACTATATAAGGTTATCTAAAACGGCCAAACTCCTGGAAGCAAAAATACAACTGTGGTTGCCTGGGGAGGGGGCAGGCAATCGTTAGGGGTGGGGAGGAGGAGTTGCTAGTCAATGGGTATAAAATTTCAGTTCCATAAGATGAACATGTTCTAAAGATGCCCTGTGCAACATCATGCCTACAAACAATACATGCAGCACAGTAAAAACCTGTTAAGAAGGAGATAACATGTTAACTATTTTTACTACTACATATGTATTTACGTACACATTTTTTAAAAAACTTGCTTGACACTGACATATTCTTTGCATGACACCGGGGTCAAGACTTGGACCTTGGGCAAGATAGTTAACCTCTCTGGTCCTCCATTTCTCTATCTGTGAAATGGAGCACTAACAGCACCTACTTCAGAAGTACGCAATGAGAATTAAAAGACTCCAGTGCTTGAAATGAAGGCCGTGAGGTAAGGAGCATTAACTTTGATTGTGCATTAACTTTTATTGTTTTTGCAGTGTTTATGCCGACGAGTCATCAATAAGACAGAGAAACTTCCCCCAAAGGGAAATAAAAAAACTTCTCCCAACCTCAATCCATGGATAAAATGTCCCCGTGGTCTCCACTGAAGCACTCGCCACCAAAAGGCTCCCAGTGCACAAAGGCCCTTAAAGCAAATACAGGCTATTGCCCATGACGCAGCACTGCGAATGCATGGCTTACCTTTGTACTGAGCCTCCCTCAAGGTCCTGGGGGGCCTCAAGGGGGCACAGTAAAGGGAAAGTTGGCGAGGATTCCAGAATGGACCAGATAAGCTGCTGACACGAGCAGGGAGGGAAGCACTCTGGGAAATCTCAGAACCTTAACAACGGGGTCAGGGGACGGGCCTCTTTCTTTCCGTCTCACTTCACCCTCAGGTCACAGAGCAAAGGAGCTGGTTATCAGAAATCTTCAGCTGCCTTCCTCCCAGCCCATCAGAGGGATCGTGTTTACATGGAAACATTTAAACTCTGCTGCTGCTGCTGCTGAAAACCCCTCCCTGCCTTCCCATTCCACACCACACCTTCGATCGCTGTTTTGGAAGGAGCGTGCTGGTGGTGGAGGGAGTCCAACAGGATGAAGACTCGAAGTCCCTGGAGATGGGATGGGTTTGTGGGAACCCCATTTGTAGGGAGGACAAACTCCCTCTTACAAGTTACAACCCATTTTCTCCTCTTTGCCCATTTCTCACGCCTGGAGGAACTTGATCCCTT
>PVKM010002111.1:57858-68435 GCA_004027735.1 Carollia perspicillata | reverse complement strand
TCCAAGTTCTAAATCTGCCTTGTTTCAGGATTATGTTTTATAAAGTCTGAAACTTCAAATGAATGTCTATACATTAGGATGTTAGAAAATTCATGGGCAGATAAAGCATTTTTCACAGATGGTTTATATCAAGTGGTGATTAGACTCCCTCAACTTTTTTCTTTTAAAACAAATCAAAGCATTTCATTGATAACTCTTTGTGTCCTGTCGTATAGTCAAGGCATGATCCCTTAACACATAACAATAAGGGAGCTACTAATTATTATAATATTTATGGAGAGTGCATAAAAACACTCTTTTTTCTTACAATAATCTTGTGAAGTAGGTAAAGCTGGTTTTTCTCACCTCCATTGCCAACATATAGTGGAGAAAACTGGGTCTTATTCAGTAGGTAGCAGAAAGAGAATTTGGATTCAGGTTATCTGACTCAAAGACTAGTGCTTATTTTCTTCTACAATAACAAGAAGTAATAATATAAAAATCCAAAGAAGGTAGAGAATTATAAAAAATCACGATATTAGAGCCCATTCGGTTTTGATCAGTCATAGTTGTATTTATGAGCCTTCTTTCTTTTTTTTTTAAAGATTTTATTTATTTATCTTTAGAGGGGAAGGGAAGGAGAGAGGGAGAGAAATATCAATGTATGATTGCCTCTCCTGCATCCCCTACTGGGGACTGGCCTGCAATCCAGGCATGTGCCCTGACTGGGAATTGAACCTTGATCATTTGGTTCGCAGGCTTTGCTCAATCCACTGAGCTACACCAGCCAGGGCATGAGCCTTATTTCTTTCATAAGTTTTACAATTCTAATGATGCATGTCATAATGCCCAGCTGAGTGACTGGTCTGTACAGATTATACAAAAAGCTAATTTTAATTTAAATATTTATAATTTGCATCTTGCTGCCAGGACATATCCTCCTATTTGTCAATAAGCCCTTAACAATTCTTTTGAGATGCTTTTCATCATGGTCAAATATGTGTTGGTGAAAAAATAACTATTTTAAGACTCAATGCTCAGACAAGACTAGGAACCCTCAGAAATTTCATAAGACATCAGTCAACATTGAAAACTTCATTTGTTTCAAAGCTTCAATGTCATCTAAATATTACTATTTTAAGGTAAATGTGTAGAATTAAAAAAAAAATAATGAATCCAGACAGAGTTTCAAGATGTTTATCTAATACTAGGGTTGAAAGGAAACGTTGACGGTGTCTACTTCAGTTCCTTTCCTTTTACAAATAAAGAAGATGAAGTCCAGAGGAGCTGTGACTTGAGGAAGATCTCACAGCTAGTGGTACAGTTGGTAATATAATTCTACTTGCTCATGTGCCATTTAAATCTCTTTCCATCTGACCTTGTATATTTTTCCTCACTGTACTGCAAAATGCAGGTTTAAATAAAATATACATTAATTTTTAATGTTGGAGTAATAAAAGTTGCATAAAATTCAATATGCAAATAAATTATTTTTTAAAACTTATGTTTAATAACATGAATTTTTATTTTTTTCCAGTAAAAATGACATTATTGCTATCACCAATTACATTATTATGCTTTCTTTGTGTATCATTCTCTGGTTAATGTTTTTAATATCAGAGTCTCAGAGTTTCACTTAATGTATTTGTGATTATCAAAACACATTAATATGAGCTGTCTTTCAATAATTACCTGAATAAAAATATTATGTACACATGACCAATAAGCTTAACATTTAAGACTATTACTTTTTTTAGATGATGTATTCAGCTCTAAATGAAGACCCCTACCATCTGATTGTATTGCACATTTTTATGTTTTCTTATGGCACTCCCACTGTATGTTATGAATCAAAAATTATTTAGCTTACCATGCATCTCATAAAAACATTTTATGTGGTAGGACACAATATAGTAAAAAGAACAGACGAGTAATTAATGCCTGTATTTTGCATTTGTCCATGAGCTACAAAACACAGACATTGGGTTTTCAGATGCTTAGCATGAGATATGATGTCTAGATAACATTACAAATGTTTCCCATGCTCTTGTTCTTATTCCTCTTTCATGTATTTTTTTCTCATTTTAATTGTAAGGGTTTTTGTAACCAATCTTGCTGTCTCTCATTTCTCTCCTTCTAATTCTGAGTTCAGTTGTCAAATTAATCTATCCAAATTCCAGTTGTCAACATACTACGTTTAATTGCTCTTAGATACTTAAAATCAAATGTCTCCACAATCTGCCTCCACCTGTCCTGCCCCACCTTTTCTCTTGCTTGAGCATCATAGAGCCCTGTGCACTTCCAGTACTTTCCAGGGGACGGCGCCCTTATCCATAAATAAGGAGCATTGGCTTTCTGGCTATCCCTGAAACTACCGGACAGGGACAACAGGCAGTCTCAGGTAGCTAGCAGGAACCTTTAAGAGTTTTAGAATGAAAAGTTGAGGAAAAATTTCACAACAAAGCAGCAAAGAGGCATTCCATACAAAGAGTTTCAACTACCTAGGATTTGTAAGGGCAGAAACGTTTTCTCCTTCTGTGTTGGTATAGAGTTAAGATACATTAATTTTTGGAATGGTGCTTTCTCTTTTGAACATCTCCAAAATTCTAGGATAATGCTATTCATTTAATAAATACATGTTGAATGCCTACTCTCTACCAGACACTATATAAAACAGGATCTCAAAAAAATTATTCCTTATGCAATCAATGTATATGTTTAGGTGGTGTTGAGATAAGAAGTCGATGTTGAAAAACAAACAAAAAAGGCTGTTTATATCATCAAAAGCCTGACCGTAATGGGATGCAGCCAGAGGCCTCCAAACAAAGGATTTGAAATGGGGTCCAGAACTTGGGGTGTCCAGGAAATATAAAATTATAGGATATCCTCACTCCCATACGTCTGGACAGGGGGATGGGACAAAAGGAGCAGATCCATTGAGAGTTATTTTGTATATCAACAGTTGGCCAGCTTCATACTTTATATGCAAAAACAGTTATTTTACATATCTATAACAGCTGGTTAGTTTCATAGATATGTTAAATAGCTGTGGAGCAGCTTTGAGCCAGGCAGGTGAGAGTGACTTTGATCCTTGCTGTAACTGAGGGGTAGCTCCTCCTGGTTACAGCACCTGCATGAGGCTTGGAGATGGTTTGCTCTATGCCAAAGATCCACACCTGCCTGGCCTAACTATGGCAGCCAGAAAGGTTGAAAACTGTGAGAGGGCTGGCAGGTGTAGCCATTTGTGGGAGGACTCAGAAATGTGGTTCAGAGGAAGTTCCCAGTTGGGATTTAAACCAAAGGCAGGCTTCCACAAGCTGGATGAGAGACTATGAAAAACTAGAGATGGAAGAATGTGCAGGACAATGACAGATGACAATGCCAGACCTTGCGAGTAAGGAAAGAGGCGAAAGGACTCTCACTGGTAGGGCATGAGGAGGTGCCATGTGGTTTTGGATTAAGAACTGGGGGTAAGCTGCGACATGCCTGGTCATGGTGGGGACTGTGGGAGACCTCAGCTGGGCAGGTTTTCCACAGTCTCCAGCCAAGCATGGATGACTGAGAAGAGCCAGGAGAAGTGAACCACGGACTTCTGTTTTTTCTGGAGGATGGTACTTCTGATTGGCATGTTCTGAGACTTGGCCTGCCAGGGCAAAAGGGGGAAGGAAGGACTGTGTGTGCTTGTGCATGTTTGAAGGGACTTTGGGCTTTTTAATGGTGACATCCTCTCATTACCCTAAACCTGTATAACTTTTGAATGAATAGTTCCTTTCCTTTTTACCAAACTCTAGCATTAAGAGCCACAATTCCTAAGGACAATGGGCATGGAGAACCTAGTACAGAGAGATCCCCCCATCACAGCTCTATTCTATAACACTACCTTGGCTAAATTGTATCCTGATTTAAACAATTCTTTGTTTAAATTTTTGCCATTTATTGCTACACTTATGTGCACTTATACAATTATTGTGTCTCTCCAGGTAGATTGTAAGGTCTTTGAAGGCAAGGACTATACTTGTTAGAAATGTTGTGAAACTTTTTAGTCACTCTTTTCTGTGGATTTGAAATTTCCAATAATTCACTGAAAATAAGAGTTTAGTATTTATTTGGTTGCACATGTACCCAGGAGCATCTTAACATAAAGGTAGAACAGAGACTTTCTCCTGAGACACTTGTGTTCAATTTCCTTAAGCAACTACTATGGAGGAAAAAAAAAGCCCTTTTTCTTTGCACATTCTAAGGTATTCTAGCTGAGCTAAGAATCAAACTAACAAAGACGGTCCTGGCTGATGTGGCTCAGTGAACTGAGTGCTGACTGAGAGGTCACAAGTTCAATTCCCAGTCAGGGCACATGCCTGGGTTGCAGGTCAAGTCCCCAGTGGGGGACATGTAAGAGTCATCCAATCAGTGTATTTCTCACACAACAATGTTTTACTCTTTCTTTCTCCCTCCCTTCCCCACTCTCTAAAAATAAATAACTAAACTCTTTTAAAAATTATCAAAGACAGAATAAAAAGGAAAAATCAAAAAAATTAAAGATTTTATTATTTTTCAGAGAGAGGGGAAGGGATAGAAAAAAAGAGGGAGACAAATACCAATGTGTGGTTGCCTCTTGCATGTCCCTTACTTGGGGACCTGGCCTGCATCCCAGGCATGTGCCCTGACTGGGAATCAAACCAGTGACCCTTTGGTTCACAGGTTGGCACTCAATCCACTGAGCCACACCAGCCAGGGCAGAAAATCAAATTTTAACATATACCCAAAAGGAATTAATATAAACATGAAAATTCCAAAGACAGAGGGGTAAAATTGGATATATGGGTTGGATATATACGTTGGGTATATATGTTGTCATTCTGGACAAAAGAGAAAGGTAGGGTATATCAATGATGAGATTTCAAAGGAAGTAGACAATTTACAGGTAGTTGAGAAAGAGCAACCTTTATAAGTTGGCAGGCAAATTTTTGCCAGACAAACCACAATGAATGAGACACAAGGGGTAATCTAATTAATACTCTCCTGCTTAGTGCCTTCCTAACTACCACACTTAATTTAAATTAGGTTAAGGTTGCCCTGGCTGGTGTAGCTCAGTGGATTGAGCATGGGCCTGTGAACCAAAGGGTTACCGTTCGATTCCCAGTCAGGGCACATGCCTGGGTTGCAGGCCAGTTCCCAGCAGGGGACACATGAGAGGCAACCATACATTGATATTTCTCTCCCTCTCTCCTTTCCTTCCCCTCTAAAGATAAATAAATTAAAACCTTAAAAAAATCAAATACTTAAAAAAATAAAAAATAAATTAGGTTAAGGTTAACTCCTGAAATTTTCTTTTAATAGAGTAAGCCTTTCCATCTAATCTCTTAGGCAAGAAAGTGAGGAGGGTCAAAGACTTTTTCTGAGTCTTTCAATTCTCAATAACCAGCTTAAAATCAATATACCAAAAGTCAGCTTTAGGGTTTTGGTCCCTTTCACTATGATGCACCTTCTGAGAGCTACGTTTCAACTGACTGGGATTATGTACAACTGCCTCTCAACATGGAGTTTTTAGCCACCAGTGAATCTCTGTTTTCAATTTCAGTCTCCTCCCTGTTTCCTAACTCCCACTAAGATGGAAAACACCATAAACAGTTTACTCTCCTTTCATTTTTTTTCTCATTATAAGTATTACATAAAGATTTGTCCTTTGCTTGTGTTTAATGAGGGTGTTTGAAAAAATCATCATGGTTATATGTCCTTTATTAGTGATGATATACATATGATTACAATATTTCAATTTCCTACTAAAGATGGCATGATTTCTGTTACACACCACACTTAGCTGGGAGTAAGTAACTAAAATAGGGTTGGAATTTGAGAACAAAGTTTTACCCCTACGAGTCATGCAATTTCAGAGCTGGAGAAACAAAACAGAATCCAGAAGGTCTGTACTGTAAAATCATTGTTAACAACTGTAATGCACGTTACTTAGAAAGACAATATCTTCTGCCCTTTTAGGGAAGAAAAGTGTTTTTCACCTAGTTTTAACTTAATGACGTCAGTTACTGCTATTGAATTTTAAATGACAAATCCTGCCCTTCAGTTTTCACATTGGATAAAGGGATTTGGCACTTAAGGTATACATAACTCAATCAAAGTTTAGTGATAAATATTTGATATTTCAGATAATGCACTTACTGAGCTCATGGATATTTCAAATAAACTGCAATTTTTAATTTGTGTATGGATTTTATTACCAATTGAAAATTCTGAAACCTTTTTTCTTCCTTTTCTCTCCTGTCCTTTCCCCTCACTCTGGCTGCCTTTCAGTGAAGGTGCACATCTGCTGCCAGAAACACACAAATTAGCACATCAATGTTTCTGATGAAAAAAAAAGTCAGTGCAATAAGAGAATGTTTTGAAAGCAAGCCAGTTTGTCAGTAAATTATAAGCTTCATTACCATAAAACTCTAACAAATAGAACCCACATCTCATTAACTGAAAGCACAATATGACTGCAGCAATATTCATCTCCCCAAAGAGTGCTTATCCATAGGAAAAAAAAGGTAAAAGTTTTGCTTAGAGCTGCCACTAATGACAGCATTAACTTTATTTATTAAAGAATATCCAAGCATTTTGCAAAATGTACACTTTACCCCCTCCCAGTTCTTTTTTTCTGATTAAGCACAGTGGCAGCTTATACAGGATAAGAGTTATAGGATGGCTAACTTCATTCCACTTTAACATCATTCTAATTATGCTCTACTAAGGACGGCGCACATTTTTTTCTGGATATTGCTTCCAACTGTTTATGGTTGGTAAAATTCTTCCATATTACATTTAAGGCCAAAATTCCATATACCATTCAGTTCCTTGATAAGTTCATTAGCATAAAGGTAAGAGGAAGGAATTCACCTCACCACTGTTTGCAAAATAAAAACTTACTTTATTTTTTTAAAGTATACTTTATTGATTATGCTATTATAGTTTTCCCAATTTCTCCCCTTTATCCTCCCTCCACCCTGCATCCCTCAGCCCTTCAGCACTCCCTGCCACTTAGTTCATGTCCATGGGTTGCACGTGTAAGTTCTTTGACTTCTTTGTTTCCTATATCATTTTTGACCTCTCCCTGTCTATTTTATGCCTATCAATTATGCTTCTTCTTCCCTGTACCTTTCCCACATTCCTCCCTTCTCCCTCAACCTAGAGTGCTCAATAGGTTTTGTAAGTGCTTGAGTAACCCCAAATCAACATTTATTTAAGTTACTTGTCATGATTTGCTAAAAACAATTATTTAATAACTCTGGTATTATTTTTGTATTTTTACATATTTAAGAATATTTTTATAATTCTGAGAGAGTAAATCTATTTGTAGTAAACTTTTTGCTAAAGAGAACCAGTTTGAGAAAGGAGACCTAATCTCAAATTAATTAATTAGGCTGACACAAAAATACACAGAATAATTAGGGGTAAAGACATTGGTAGTATAAGATTGTAATAGGGTGCAGAGCGAGGGATCCCAAAAGTCCCCACAGCCCATGGCTGGGATTTGAGGGAAGGGGATGATACAGCATTTAAGATACTTTGCATAACAAAAGACAAGATAATAGCTGTGTCAGTGTCCAGGGCAAAAGTACCTGACTTTCAGAATGTATAGCAACTCCTGACATAACAAAGAAACTTACACCTTACCTACATGAGAGGGAGGCAGAGGCTCTGTGTCAGGGGGTACTCTTGCTCTGACTAAAGATGGCAGCAGAATGAAAGTAAAGATTCAGGGCAACTGGCAAAGGTGCCCATTGTAGAAGGGGCTGGATGTAAGGTCACATAGGTAGTTCCATGTAGGCATTTAAGGACAGTCTGAAAGAGAAGGGCAGCTGGTCTACCATGGGAGAGAGAAAGATGCAGCCATGTGGTTTGAAAGGGAAGCAGCCATGAGGAGACACAGCTGTGCATGATGTAGTGTAGGGAGCAGCCATGCCAGTCTGTGGTGAGAAAGAAGCTGGAGTAGGAAAGAGGAAACTGTGTGGGAAACCTGCCTTAAGGATATGTGACAAAGCTGATGGAGCTGGGAATTGAGAGAACCTGCTGCACTAAGCACATATTAGTGGGAGATGCCTAGAATGCTGAACTGCAACAGAGGAATGCTGACATCAGCTTCTCTGGAGAATGTACAGAGAAACCACTCTCTAGGGAATTGTGTCTCCCTGGACTCCACCATGATCTAGTGTAACATGGCACATGTTTCCTTGAACCAGTACATAGAGGCTGAGAACACTGCAACCCAGATCCTGTAGGGTAGAGCTGTTGTGAGAGGATAGTGATTTTGAAACCCACAAGTGTGCTTTCCATAGGAGATGGAGAACTGTTTTTACAGCTGGCTTAGAAGTGGATAAGGATGTGGGGAAACTCTGGGCATGATTTTCACTGATAGCCTGGTGAGGAGAAAGGGAATTTCTGGGTCTCATGGGAGAAAAGGCCTCTGAGCAGAAGTGCTCCCAGCCCCCCAACCAAGGTTGGAATCCTGTAAATAAAAACCTGTTTCTTCCAACACTAATGGTTGGGTCATGAATTGAGGCACCATGTGCATGGGCCACAGTTTGCTCAGTTATAAGATGAGTAAGAATGGTTGTTTGGTAAGTAACTATGATGTAATTATGGCAATTACAATACACAGTTACACAATTACAATACACAATTACAGTTTGTGACAATAACAAGGATTTAAATGATATGGTGTCTTGAAAATACTCTAGGAAAAAAATAAGGGGGCAATGAACAGATGAAACGGGATTGGATAAAAATGTTGCTAATTGTTGAGGATGGGTGATGAGTACCTGGGAGTTCTCTGTACTATTCTCTATACCTATATGTATGCCTAAAAGTTTCCATAATTTACATTTTAAGCAGGGAAAAAGTATTTTAAAACACACCGAGTAAGAAGAACTACCTTCCGTTTTGTGTGTTTTCTATTATGTAAGAAAAACAGGAAAGACTGAGGGGGAGACAACATTGTGGAGGGAGAGGAGTATTGTGTTTCATGTCACAAAAGTTGAATCCTGAATGTGCTAGCCATTGGCTTTATGGCCTTGTGCAAATCTCTAAGATTATTTTTCCATTAGTAAAATGGGGATGATTATTCAGACATCACAGAGTTATTATGAGGATTAAGTAGAATAAAATTTGTGAAAGTGGAATGAGTACATAAGGGCTGCATAATGCTGTCTTACTTTAGCTGGAAGTAAGATTGCTAGAGATAGCAAAAATAAAAAATAAAAACCCAGTGTAATTAGAATTTTAGACAAAAGGATATTCTTCTTTCTTTCAGAGGAGAGTGCAAATGCAGTCCCTCACTACCACAAATTAGGAAGTTGAGTTTCCCACATTTGGGGAAATTGTAGGGGTCAGCACATCCAGAATGCAATGGAAAAGCCTCACCCTGGAAAAATCACCTTCGTGATCATGGTATCTCTCCTGCCAGGTAAGTATAAGAATAATTTTTAAAATAAGTGTGTCCCCTGCAATATTTGGGGCAGAAGGAGGTCAATTTACCTGAAAACCAAACAGAACTAAACTGAGTGTCCTGTACCCGAACTGTTAACCTTACCTAAAAGGGATACTTCAGTAAGTAAAATAGATTGCAAAGCCTTTCCCTAACAAACATAATGTACTTCCAGGTAAGAGGGTTAGCTGTACTATTAGGGTTAGCACCTAATTGAAAATTTTGTATTGAAAGAACAAGAGGAGAGTAATGAAAGAGATTTTCAGCAGAGTGATAACAAATCCAGAAATATGAACATTCAAAATCTCAAAGGGCTAAATATTGCTTGTGGTTATCCACAAATAAAGGATAGAAAAAAAGGAAGGAGCACTTATAAACCTGGATTTTCAAAGAAGTTATGACACAAGAGGTTTCTGACTTCAGGGGAAAGGAGACCAATGTATTTATATTAAATTCATCCCCTCTGTGTTTTTTTCTGTCTATGTCTCTGTCTGTCTGCCTCTCCCTTGCAAACACACATGGTTTTAACTTCTCTGTTCCCCTTATTGTGACTGCTCATCATGTATTTAATACAATACTTGATTTTCTAAATTTATTCTAGTAGAAATATGTCTGTTGCTATTATTGTTTTGAAATTTTAGCAATTTAAATTTTTTTCTTTTAAAAGTATTGTGTTTCATCCTGGCAAGTATGGCTCAGTGGATTAAGTGCTGGCCTGTGAACCAAATGGTCACTGGTTTGATTCCCAGTCAGGGCACATGCCTTGGTTGCAGGCCAGTTCCCTAGTAGGGGGTGTGTGAGAGATGACCAAACATTGGTGTTTCTCTCCATCTCTTTTTCCTTCCCTTCCCCTAGCTCTAAAAATAAATAAATAAACTCTTTAAAGATAATTATGCTTTATTTTTTAATTATAGTAGACATTGATATTATATTAATTTAAGTTGTAGAGCATAGTGGTCAGACATTTACATAACTTACAAAATAATGGTACAATAAGTCTAGTACCCATCTAACACAATGCACTATTATTACAGTATGATTGACTGTATTCCTTATGTATACTTTACATTCCCATAACTATTTTGTGACTATCAATTTTCTTTTTTTTTATTGTTTTTCA